>FWCC01000141.1:151027-278806 GCA_900169235.1 Zarea fungicola | reverse complement strand
GTGGGGGCGTGGCACAAGTACAGTGTACAGCCAGCTGCGTCAAAGCTCAGCGGGATACGTAGTAAATACAATTGCTGTTTTATTAGGGCTGACGAGCAACCAGCGCTAGTTCGAGCAAGGAAAGGATAGCTGACTCATGACGCGGCAAATTATTCTCAACAATATCTGTTGGGCAATTTCAACAATCATAGGATGGTTTCTAGTTTTGAAACAGCCAGGCCACTTCTCATGAGAGCCGTTACAGCCTGACGCTGCTAGAGCCTGAATAGATGCTTCATCGGTCGGGGCAGTCATTATGGAAACCTACGCACCGCGTGCCCTCTCTCGGGACTTGCCACTCTTGAGGAAGAAGCCGAAGTCTGGAACCGCCGACCGCGAACTATCTGATGCAGCTGCGGGAGCAGAGCCGATTGACTGGGCACTCATCTATGAGGATGTGAAGGAATTGTATCAAGTTCGGAGATTCAAGCTACGGGAAACCATGACACATGTGGAACAGAAACACGGTTTCAAGGCAACGTAAGGTTGCGACAACGATTGCAAAATTAGCAGGCCATAATTAACACCGTCGGCAGCCAGCATATGTATAAAAAGCAGTTGAAAAGATGGGGGCTTTCAAAGCGTGCGCAAAGTCGGTGCACGGCCTCGCGACGAGGCTCGCGAGGCTCTGCTTTGCCACAGGTGGTAGCCTCACCTAAATACAAGCCCGTGCTAGCGGTGCAACCGCTGATCGAGTCCGACGGAAATTTACAATGCACTCTCAGGGAAATTCGTAATTGGGTTCATGGCATGGTCCATCTCACAAAGAAACAGCCACACCCATCGCCTACCTACGACAGAAGCGAGGTAATGTACCAGACATTCACTATTGCCATGGAGCTCTTTGCCCTGAACCTTGTCGGACTCGCCGGAAAGACACTGCAGAGCCTATTTATTCAGCTTGAAAGGGTGCTAGAGGAGCCTAGTTTTGACCTCCTCTGGAATGTGTTCGACATGGTCTACGAACTCAAGATGGACGGCCACACCCAGCTTCTCACCATTTTCGTTAGGCACCTAGAGGCTCTTACCCGCGTAAAATTTCCCGCTGGGCATCCCATGTATAGATTAATTCGCCGCATGCATATGCAAGATTCACATCAATTTGGCGTCATCCGCAAGTGTCATTCGGACATGCTTGACGAGTTACAGCACCAACTTCCAAGTACAGAATACCGCCGGCAGCTGCACAATTCGAGTATCGTGCGTATGCAGCGCATTGAATGCTTAACACCAGACCCATTTATTGTCGGAATCTGGACCTTAAAGAAACGAAGCAACGTTTTAGGAGACAATTTCGCCAACTGCTGGTTGAAGATTATACCAAATCTCAACGTACCTCCTGAGCCGCTTCCAACAAAACGAGAAGAGCTACAATCGCTAGCGAGTAAACTTGTCCAAGACCAACGACTCGACGACTTGGTCCTAACTTATTCGGAGAGCATTATCGAGGACGCCAAAAGAAGGCTTGCAGTTATTGAAATGGGTACTGGTGGCGTTCTCTTCGATGGCTGCGAAACGGAAGTTGATGATTCTGAAAATCTACCATATGTAATGGTTGAGAAAGGATATGCTGGCCCAGAGCTGCACGATTGGCACGAGATGTTGTCAATTGTGCGCCACTATAAACTGGTTGGACTGTATGACGACGCGGAGCTGATTAAGCGCGACTTGGAGATGAGGGTGTCCGGCTTTGTCGGAAGTTGTGTGTAGAATATCATGTATCTCGCAAATTCAGCTGATAATGCAACAACCAACACCTCGCAGCGGGTTTAAGCGAAGAAAATATCACACCCCAACGGAACTCCCGATGGCCGGTCCGCGTATTTAAATCGTTGGTGGAAAGAAACGGTCTCCATCTAAAGCAATCTCATTGGCTCGTCCCTGCTGCATTGCAGCTCCCTACAGTAGTGGAAAGGAAAGTGCAAAAGTAACTACAAAATATGAGATGATTTCTGAAGCTTACATGCAGCTTCTCTGTGCGGCTGATCATGGCAGAACCCTGGGGCTGATCGGCACTGTAGAAACAGACACTCGCATCAGCAGATTAGACCCTAATTCAGAGCCTCTGATTGGTTGATGGATTATTCGGGCCATTGGAAACGAGTCATCTCCGAGTTTGTATATGACTGTGATTGTCGGATAGGTTGTATAATCTCTTTTATGAGGAATTCCTCTTATTCGATGGTTTAATTATGCTTATTCATTCCTTAGTCAACGGTAAGGGTCCAAGATGAATGTTATTACTCTACGTACCGAAAGAGAAGAGGAGTCTAAGGTGACTAGCTATGGCTTCTCTTAAAAAGGGGTTGGTTCTGTGGCGGGTCCCAAAGTGCCCGCCTTGGGCCAACACGTTCCCTAGCCGGGTTCTTTGCGATCCAGGCCAGAGCCTAAATCCATTACAGTTATAGAGTAACTAGGTTTAGGAATTATATAATTAGATAAGAACCTAGACTTTATTAAATTTTTAAACTATTCTAGTAAGGAGAATATAACTATTCAAAAATACTTTAGGTTAAATATAACATCTTAACCAGCTTGTAATATAGTAGGTGCTATATCATCTATGTTAGGGAAGAGCAGTTAATTAAAAATCACTCTTATTTAAAGCTGGCTTAATGTTTACCACAAATTACTTATATAAGTTATGAGATACTTCTTAATTAGGCCTTATGCAAGACAGCCGTCATGTCAGAAACCTAGAAAGTATATATTGGATGCTAGGGGTATCTGGCCACGGCTGGTTATTGCTTGATCTTTTGATGGTCTCTGTGGCCGAGTGGTTACCTAGCACCCTCGTCCTTACACGTCACCAGGTCTTCTTCAGGCTGCCTCAGCCTCCTCCCTGTATCGTAGTGATACGTTTGTAACACCCTAGTCCATTTCCACATCTAATGTACTCCCTATCGGTAGTGCCTAGGAGGTATCTCAATCTGCAAGCTAGGATGACGGACAACCAGTTTCGAGAGAAACCGCATTGGCTGGCTTGTCGACCAGGAGGTTGAAAAGTCCATGAATAGGGACACTGCACCAGTCGTCGCTAGTGGAGGGGCCTCTTTCCGCTAATGGAGCATCGGAAACAGACCTCTTGTTGATGGCAAGTGCATCTGTCACCTCCTTAACCCTAGCATAGTTGTTGCCTTGTTGCATCCAGCTTTGGATGAGCTCTGTTACACCAGTGACACCGTCATTGGATCCACGCGAGGTAATGGCAAGAGTGAAGGACGTGATTCTGTCACTTAGAATGCGAGCAGTAGCGTCAAACTCAGCGTCCCACAAGTTTCGTCGAACCTGGTTAACGAAGTTGTTTTCTCTTCCATATTCAAGCAACTCAGACAAGATGTCCTTAGCCAGGTTGAATCCACTGTTCTCAAAAGCTTGGATTATGTGTTCGGTCAATTGAAATACGAGGATGGCACGAACAACGCCATTCTTATCCCTATAGATATTGCCAACAGGAGTTTGAGGATTAACACGCTTTTCAAGACCAGCAATAGGGCTGATAACCCTGGTTACTGGATCGTAAACGGCGATGTCCTGGAGCTTGGACGGGCTCGGTGCTGCAACTGCGAGTCCAATAAGTGAGACCTAGTATGGTGTTAATATCAAGAACACGTATTAGTGATTATCTCCTTACAAGAAAAGTAGAGAATTTCATTTTCCGTTATTAAATTAACGAATCAAGCTTGGTATTGAGAGAATAGTACTGAGAGAATGGTATTGAGAGAACCTAAACTGCAATGTATATACACAATCAGGACAGGAATTGCTTCTCATTTATAGGTATTTCGTCTTATTACACGAAGTTAAAAGATTTGTAACATAACTACAAAAATTGCTAGAGAGCCTCCGGCGTAGCCCCATATGAGGCGTTCAGCCTTAGACTATACGGACTCGCTAGTTCTCTATTGCATAACCTTCTGGAGTCAGTTGACAATAAGCTAACAGCAAGCACTATCTGAGTGTTTGCGCGTTTACCCCATCCTGCAGAGAGACCCGCACCGCTGACTCGTCGCTCAGGTGGAGTGGAAAAACAGAGCTGGCTACAGACGCGCCTCTATCGCCGCCTCATCTCTGTTCCGGACCACTTACAGCCGCGTACGCAACCCAAAATTATCCATCCGTTGAGGGAGGATGTGTACATAATGGATAGGTTCGCACACCCTTATTACTATTGTCGGGCTTTTCCCATTTTTTTGCAGCTTGTTTCTTCCTTGTCTTTTTCCAGTTTGCATCATAAATGGCCTGTGTTTTCCAGCCATGAGCACCTCATTATTTGTAACGCAACATATAAAAGGATGCTCTCATTCATGATAATGGCTAAACTTTTATCTTCAAAATAAAACACGGGAAACGTTTTATAATTGGATTATGGCAATCTAAGAATGCATTTCTATAACTATAATTTAGGTTACGCCGAATAGGTCATCAGGGTGATGTGCTGCATCAAGCTTAAGGGTCAAGTCTGGCGATTCATCATTCTACTTAACTACACCTAGGCTCCATATTAATTCCGAGGTCTGACACCGCAACCAGCTCATTATTCTTTTATTGCCATTTAAACTATGTGATTACATGCGAGTATTTTATTCATCGTTCACTCACACTAGACAAAGTTGAAGAGTGCTCTCGTGGGTTCATAGGAAACCGTGACTCAAAGCCACTGTTTTCCACAAGGAAGTCCCACCACTAAGAAATGTTTTGAGTCATTCCGTGATTAAGAGATGCCACAACTTCTAACCAAGAAAGACTCTACTAAAAAAAAATGCAATATTTACATCGTAAAAGCAGGCATACTTGAACGGGCGTAAGCATAATTGTGGCATTCACCAAGACAAAGGAGTCCTACAAGCTATAACAGTCTACCTCGTCGAAATCTATAAGTTGGATCACTTAAGTATCTATAGTTCCATCGGATTATAAGCAACATCCTAGCTTGTGGTGGCTGCGAAGTTATTCATACCAACAGTATATCCATGTAGGTCCCATAGTGGTTTGCAAAGCGGGTTTTCTAATTGTAAGGTTACTCCGCTTCTGTCCCAATCTACGGGTATATGTACCCAATAAGCTTCTGTCCCATTTTACGGGTTACATATACTCAGTAAGCACTACGTAACAATGCAGGGAAAACCCTAACGATTCACCCACCAAGGTCCACAGAACTACCCTGATGTTAATAACCTAGGTGGCTTTAGGATTAGTCTTTATAGACAAGAAAGGCTATATTCTCCTAACTCGGCGTAGAATCTCTTAGTTCAATTAAGATAATAGGTGAATATAATAATGGCTTATTAATATAAGTTGTAGTTTGTTGGGCCTGCGCCATGGCTGCGCAAGGTGACCAAAACCACAACGCATATAAATAGCCTGACAGCCCACCTTTGCTATTGGGGATCATTATCCATTCATTTGCTTTTAATATACTCTGTTTGTTTTAACTTGAATATCTGTGTTCTGATCATTCGGCCCCGCCGTGGGCGATGACTTAATACGATTCCTTTGGTGTTGCAGATGTGCTGCCAATCACTTGGACGCGGCTCAATTCTGACGTTCTAACAACCCCGTCCGCTCTATCACTGCGCCAAGTTACTTGGTCTCTTGTGTTCTCCGCTTGGCAGTATCGAACTAGCGAGAGCAAACAACAACACAATCGGTGCGAGATCTGGGATACATTGCCCTGCCCCGTCGAATTGAGCCGATCTACTTCTTATGGCGTCGTTTGTCTTTTTCTACCAACTGTGTTATTACCTTGCATCCAGGTGCCTAATATCAACCCCCTGCGAAGTTTCCCTCTACTAATCTTGTTCTTATTAAACCATGTAAGTAGATAAAAATATAACCAGAAAGTTGACTGATATCCATGTTCTATTATTCTTGTAAGCTGAAGGGCCGAGTATTTTTCGGTATTCGCTTCTCTCTCTACCGTCCCCCACATCGTGGATAATGCCCCCCTGAGGAGAGATCAGAGTAGAAATGGTTGTGCCACAAGGTACCTTGATTAGAAATGCTTCAGATCGAAAGTAAGCAAGGGATGACTGCTTTTGAAACTGGGAAAGTAATGAATTATCGATGATTTGCGGCTCGAGTCGTCCACCACCATGACCAGTAAATAGGCGATTTAAGCAATAAGAGCGTTGTCTACGGCGACCCAGTGGGCACCGCTGCAGCCGCCGATGACAGTCGCTACAATGAATTTAATTTCTAGCGCATATTGGCCGAGACGTTACCCCAGACTACCCACGAAGGAGACCCGGCTGCGTAGCATTGATGCTATGGCGCAAGGACGCTGCCAAGGCCAAATTACGCGGCTCTGATCTTGCTGTCATTGAACGGAGCCAGAGGAGGTCTGGTGGCATCAACCATACATTCGCAATGTGACTGTAAGCAGTTCGCTATGCTGAAGTCAACTGACTTCGGCTACTGCAGATATTCAACCAGCCGCGCTTTAGTGACAGGCCTCCACCAACAACGCTGGAGCTTTGAATGGCTTTCGTCGATGGTAGAAAACTCAAAGACAGACACGTGCCGACCCGGGCACACCGGGAAAAGCAGCGCTGGACCCCAGGTGTGCTGGTTCCAAAGGTAGCGGGTACAGCCTCTCCATCAACGGCAATAACACCGGGCGATAACGGACCCCGTCCGATCGTTCGTAAGCGGTAACGAGCCTGTCTTCGTGCAATTAATATGGGGGAAACCTCCAGACTGAATGGATGGTCTTGCAGACGATGTGGCATGTGGGTGGCCTTGCAGACGCTTGGCGCGCGGGGCGTGGGTGGCCTTGCAGATGGGGTGGCAAGCAACAAGGTAGGGCAACCCAGAACAGGCGGCCAATCGTGTATACCGGGGGACCGCTTACAAGCTCGCATCTTGCCTTTGCATCACCACCGTCCTGATTTTGGTCGCATATGGAGGTGACGCTTGAGAATCTTACATATTTCCAACTCACTTCAAACTTTTGAATGCTCTCAAATCGGCTTTTGATCATCATGACCAAGGCGGACTATACGCGGCTGCAGTCGACAGAAACATGCAGGTGTTCCAACTACCAGAGTCCAATAAAGCCCTTTTGGAAGCGACAGGACTTCGGGATTATCAACTCTTTCGTTGCGCTCTGGGCTCTAATCTTCACTTTCTTGATTTTCATATACCTTACATTGTAACCTTCACGCGAGTTTTATTATCACGCTTACAGTACGATAACATTTGTTAATGAAGCTGAAAGACACGAGTAGCTAATGATGATAGGTCCAGCCGATAAAGCTGGTGTACTCAAGCAAATGGCAGTGTCCTGGAATCTACAACTTGGAAAACTGACAAAATACACCAACAATTCCGATTCAGGAATTACAGATGCATGGGCAAATATTTCAGCGCCACCAGGGAAAGGTTGGTCAGAAAAAGCCTCAAGCTGCCCAAGTAGAGTGCTAACCCAGAATAGTCGGCTTGATTAAGGTCCAGAAGGCTGTACTTGAAGCGATCAACGACACTTCTGTGCCTTTCGCGGACGGCACTGGGTATTTGGCGACAATTGATGTCTTCCACCAACTCCATTGCTTAGTACGTTGCCCGATGCGCAGCCCTGGCTTCAGCTTACCACAATCTCCAGGATCATCTTCGAGTGCAAATCTCATCAGCTGGTGCTATGGACGAGGATGAATATGTTAGCAACCTCCACACTGGTAAGTCAGCCGCACAAGCATAGATTTGCACCGACCTGACACATCTCGCCTCTCACCAAGCACACTATATTGACTCGCTGAGGAGCTACATACAATGCCATGCGGACACCACCTTGCTTACATTCAAATACATTGAAGGCTACGCCGGACCATGGCCCGATTTTCGAACGACACACCAATGCTTTGACTGGAACAGTATCTATGATTGGGCGCAAAAGGAAATGATGGATGTTACGAGCCCTGGAAAGTTTGTGCATACCCAATTTTGACCTTTGGCATTACTCTTGCTGTCAGACGCCATGCTGCTAGCAGCGGTCTTGACATTTCTACAGTGTTCACCTCGCTCTCTATTATGGGCTTAATGATGTCTCCTTTGAACAACCTGCTCTCTTCTTTTCCTGGCTTTGTCAGCTCTTTCGGTATTTTCGAGCGTTTTGAGAGTTTCCTTGAGCAGGCTAAATTCCGGGAGTCGATCTCAAACCAGGTCTCCGTTCATGGGACTGCAGCCTCCGAGAGCTCGAGCGCTACCAGTGGGCTAAGCCACACACCCAGAAATTGCATCACTCTACGCAGAGCTTTCCTTTCTGCCAAAATTGGCGGCGAGGCTCTTCTCCACGATATCAATCTTGCCATCAAACCCGGAGAATTCTATGCTGTCTGTGGTCAAGTTGGCTCCGGTAAGAGTCTTCTCTTACAGGCGCTTCTTGGAGAGCTCTCAGTCATAAATGGCGAAGCTGATCTCGATGTGGCCCAGATCGGGTACTGCTCTCAGTCAGCCTGGCTATTTGAAGGAACTATTCGCCATAATATTATTGGTTGGATGACGACTGATTTCGATGAGACGCGGTATCATACCATTGTCATGGCATGTGGCCTGGATACGGAACTTGCTCAACTGGCCGAAGGCGACATGACTGTTCTAACGACCAAAGGCAACTCCTTAAGTGGTGGTCAGAGACACCGAGTGGTAAGCTTCTCATATGGTATTCGAACCTGATTTGTACATATTGACAGCGATGTGCTCCCAGGCCCTTGCACGAGCTTTATTCGCCGCACCACCCCTGTTTGTAATTGATGACATTTTTGCAAGTTTGGATCAAAAGACACACAACCATGTCTGGAGGCACGTTTTTGGCCCAAGTGGTCTCATCCGCCAGCTTGGGGCCGGCGTCGTCATTGCTACCCACTCGAGTAAGTTACTATGCCCACAGGCACGCAACCTCTTGCTGATGCTCGATAAGGGCGCATTATGGAGCAATCAGACCATGTTATTACCATGAATCAATGCCGTATATTGCGGCAAGGCCCATACACTGTCGTTTCTGGCCACGAGTCACCTGCGCAGAGAAGCGAAACTGGTGCCGACCACGGATCACCGGAACAGGCACCGGAAACGGTGAAAAGCGCTCATGCTTCTGCAGCAAGCCAGCAGGATGAGATTGAGCAGAAAATTGACGATCTAGTGCAGTCTCAGGGAGACACATCACTGTACAAGTACTATTTCAAGCCAGTTGGGTGGAAGTATGGCATTGTGGCCCTATCACTTGCGGCAAGCACAGAGGTGTTTGGTATTATGAGGCGTATGTTTCAACAGCACTTTATCTCGACGCAGTGATCTGTTACTAATATGAAATGCTAGAAATATGGTTGCAATGGTGGACGGAGTCAAACTCCTCAAACAGCCTGCCTCGCGATGGCATGTACTACGGTGTATTTTGCGTATTCAGTGTGGCAATAATTATTGCGATCGGGATTGATACATGGTCAGCTATCAAATCTATCACTGTATGCATAATCTCTATGTTCTCCCGCTGATTGAATATATAGGGTTATGTTTGTCATGGTTATCCCCAAATCGGCCAGCAACCTTCACAAGAACCTGCTCCAAACCGCATTGCGGTACGTATTTGCCTCATCCCAGTATATACAGCTACTAATGGAGCTAATTCGTAGAGCTCCACTGTCGTTCTTTACATCAAGTAGCATCGGGAACCTCATCAACCGATTCAGTCAAGACATGACGCCGATTGACCAAGATCTCCCCACCGCCGTTTTCACTTGTATTAAAGGTTAGTCAAGTACCGTGATCTGCGGTTTTCATAGCTCGCAAGCTAATGAATGACATCAGGCTTGTTCTCCGTCATCGGCACCGGCGCTCTCGTTATGCTCGGTTCCGCCTACTTAGCAACGACTATTCCCTTTGGCCTAGGGCTTCTTTACGCATTGCAAAAATTCTACCTGCGAACTTCACGACAACTACGTCTCTTACAACTCCGCGCTTCTACGCCCTTGTTTTCACATCTTGTTGAAAGTGCTGACGGGCTTGCCACCGTCCGCGCCTTTCGCTGGGAGGTACCCTTGCAATGCCATGCTATCCTCTTACTTGACCGCTCCCAGCGCCCACATTACTTACTCTATGCCATTGAACGCTGGCTCACATTTGTCTTGGATATGATGGTTGGCGGTTTGGCCGTGTTACTCGTTACACTGGCCGTTGTGTTGCGTCAGTCTGGGCCTGCTACTGTTGCTATCTCATTCTCCAATGTATTAGGCTTTGGCACTGTGCTAGCGCAACTCATCACATCATGGACACAGCTGGAAACATCATTGGGCGCAATTGCGAGGGTGCGGACATTTGAGAAGACGACACCGTCAGAGCTACAAAAACCAGGTACTAGAGAGCCACCAGCTGACTGGCCCTCACGGGGCCACATTGAGATCTGTGACCTTTAGGCCTCGCACAAGAGCTCTGCTCCAACAGCATCATCCGAATCAAATGCCAGTGTGCCTTTTGACCTGCAAATCGGCGAGAATGACCAACCAGTGCTCCGACAACTCGCCATGTCCATCCAGCCTGGCGAAAAGGTTGCCATCTGCGGCCGCACTGGCAGTGGCAGGTCGTCACTCCTTCTTACGCTTTACAGGCTTTTACGTTACACTGGCATGACCGCAATTGATGGTGTCGACATCTCCCTGGTGCCACTTGATACGCTGCGCGCCCGCCTCATTACCGGCCCGCAAGAGCCTGTTGTCTTGCCAGGCACGATTCGCTTCAATCTCTGCCCTGAAACCTTGGCACCCTGTGTGGATAACGAAACGTTGCTGGACGTGCTGGCCCAAGTGGCGCTTCAAGACGCTGTCCTCGCCATTCCCGGCGGACTTGACGCCGACATCGCCGGGGCATCGCTCTCGCATGGTCAGAGGCAGCTTCTCTGCCTGGCACGTGCCCTTATCCGAAAGAATAGCAGTACGAGCCCAGGCGGAGTCCTGGTATTGGACGAGGCAACGAGTGCAGTCGATGATGCAACAATGCGCCTCATGGTGAATGTGATTGAGACATGCTTTTCCACTTACACGGTGCTGGCTGTCGCGCACCGGCTTGAGAGCGTGCGCAGGTTCGACAGGCTGGTCGTGCTGAATCAGGGTGCGCTGGTGGAGTCGGGTACACCAGACGAATTAATTACTGAGGATAGGCAGCTGCGTGTCTAGGTGGTATGGCACTTGTTTGTAGAGTAGGTGCAACAGAAGTTGGGCCACAATAGTAACGGCATGAGACTTTTACGTATTACGTGAACAGCGACTGTATTGAGAGCCGCGCAATGACGAGTAAAAATAGTAGTCTAACAGTAGTAGTATTGCATTCTGGCGTAAAACGGCGGTAGTAGCGAGGGGGGAACACCAGACAGCTACAGGAAGCCTGAAAATATATCTCGCGTCCTGCCGAAAAGTTGCCTGACTGAGTACTATCGCTCGAGAAACCATAAGGCTTAGCTCGCCAAGAAGGACCCGTGCCTCTCAGATAAGACCTCCATGAACCTTTCGACAGTGATCCCTCAAATTATCTCGCCGGCTGAAAATCCCACCGCAGAAATTACAAGACAAGGATGGACAATGCGCTGCTTCATGTCTATCTCTATCCTTTCTCAGTGCAAACATTCAAGGCTTACCCTTACCAAGATGACAGTTGGGAACAAGACTAGCGAAGCTGGGAAAATGTAAACGATAGTGCTTATCAAAGTCGCGCTGTCGTATAAATACAGTTTTCGATGTGCAGGATGGATGAGGGCATTGCCACCCTTCGCTGGTCGGATTGATGTGAAAATTGGGAGATTCACCCATCACTCGATTGCCACCTACCAACCTTGAATTGATTAAAAAAAAAGTTTTAACCCATCTTATAGGCCCTCTTTAACTATCAAATTTTATTTATATTTCAAGTTCTAGTCGTATTTACCCTGTCAGGCTAAGAAGCAACATACTATAGGCTCTACCCTAGCACTAAGCTCAATTAAGTCCTTTTTAGGTAGACGAGTAAAATAATGTACCTATTTTTTTTACTTTAGCTAACTAATTAGCTTTTTAATCCGAGCAGTCTGGATCATTCATCTGCCTGCTTTGGCTTTTGTCATTGCTTAGGGGATTCCCCGACCTGGGAATTTCCCATACGTGTGGGTAGGAATCCCCTTACATTCTACATCTAGGCCACCATTATTATCCTCTATTTAATAAAGTATCAGCGAAGTTTTGCCACCAATTTAGAGTGAGGATCACTGCCATTTTAGGATTGGCGGGATCCCTGCTGCCATTTACAATGGACCATGCGGTCTGGAGCAGCCATCGGGCACACCAGCACAGTCCCTTCAGCCTGCAACTCGGCACCACAACTCCGACGGAGGGTTTTAAACAAGCTCCACTCTTGCCTTTGCCACTTCATGGGTTTTCTCCTTGAGGTACTTGCTTATCTGCCCCCACAGCACAGAAACACGGTACAGGCCTTACATTTCGTGCCGCACACCGGTATATACATGCATTACGACTTTACTAGCTTCCAAGGGCTTTGGAAAGCTCGCGGCTTTGAAGGTAGCGATCATTCCCCAGGGGCGAAATAGGAGACGCGGCGTGGCCGTATTCCTCCTATACTTTGTGCTTCTGGCCAATTGTACGTAGCTTTGCTCGCACTTTGGAGTTCCCACAGCTCTGTATTGGAAAATCTACCATAAGTAGTTATCCGCGCAGTTCGCTCATGGGTGGCTGTAACTTTGCAACTAGCCTACGCGATTCTCAAGGATAAATAATCCGTGGTGAAGTGAGAAGATTGGCAGGGTCAGTGGTGAATTGAGAGAATTGACAGGGGCTTGTTCTAGCAAAGTTTGCTTCTTATCAGGTCGGCAAGCGAAGTGCAGGTTGTCTGATTCGCCTTCTTACCAAAGATTCAGCGGCTTCGACCTGTGAAAGCCTGAAGCATTCTCCAGGCCCCCCTGTTGTTAGGCGTTATCTACTGTACATATTCAGTGGGGTAGGGATATCGTCCAGCCTGCCCCTTGGTGAATGCGGAGTACCCCAGAGATACGGTGGCGTGGATGATGCGGGGGTAGGAGCATTTCTCCAAAACGCCTTGTATGCCACACCACATATTCTGCAACGATACCTATAAATAAGAACCCGCCGACCTGGTATCGGTTTGCTAAGCTGCAGTTGTGGAAAAGTGCTCCAGCGAGCCCCAAGTTTCCTACGAAGATAACTTTCTATTCATGCTATTCATTCAAGCATAACAAGACACAACCAAGCAACATTGCGCAACAATCGACAATGTCTGAGCCGGACATGGAGTCACACAATTCCAAATCGCCGGAATTATTCATGCAGACTACATCGGACAATAAAAATGGCGAGGTTGAGGATGCCATGATCAACGCATCTGGGCATGTGCAACAACTACACCGAAACTTTAATTTGTTATCTCTTGCTGGCGTCGGGCTCGTTGTGGGCAATGTCTGGCCTGCTGTTGGCGGCTCTATTCTTGTGGCTGTCTTTAATGGCGGGCCGCCCGGCCTACTATACGAATTCATCGCCGTGTCTCTTTGTTACTGGCACGTTGCAGCCAGCATTGCTGAGCTCGCCAGCGCCATGCCCTCCTCTGCCGGGGTGTATCATTGGGCATCAGTCACGCCGGGTACCCGCTGGGGTAGGGTGTTTGGTTTCTTTGCTGGATGGTGGAACTACTTTGCCTGGGTCCTTGGCTGTGCGAGCATGTCCTCCATCTTGGCGAATACTCTCGTCCAGATGTACGCACAAACCCATTCTAATCTCATTGTACAGCCTTGGCATGTTTTTATTACATACGTTGTTACAACATGGATTGCCTGCCTGGCTGTTTGCTTTGCCAACAGTGCGATGCCCTTTGTCAATAAGTGCGGTGTGTTTTTCATTTTGGGTGGCTTCATTGTCACAGTCATCGTCATTGCCGCTATGCCAGCTGAGCATGCAAGCTCTTCATTTGTATGGAAAGACTGGAATGCCGATCTTGGATACCCTGATGGATTTGTCTTTGCCATTGGCATGCTCAATGGAGCTTATAGTGTTGGAGCGGTGGATGCAACAACTCACTTGGCGGAAGAGATACCCAATCCTCAACGAAACGTACCCTTGGCCATTTTGATGCAAGTTGCCATTGGATTCGCCACTGGATTTTGTTACTTGGTCGCCCTCATGTACTCGATCAGCGATTATGATGCCCTGTTCAAGTCGCCTTATCCTATTGCTGAAATTTATCGACAGGCCACGGGCTCAGCAGCCGGTGCCGTAGGCCTCCTCTCGCTGATCATGATCTGCATCGCTCTGACGGTTCTTGGGTTGTACATTACAGCTGGACGTACGCTCTGGACATTGGCTCGCGATGGAGCAACACCCTTTCCATCTACAATCGGACACATCAGCAAATCATTTGATGTTCCAATTTGGTCTACTCTTATAACCGCAGTATTGGTTACCTGCCTTGGTGCTATTTACGTTGGCAGCCCAATAGCCTTCAACGCCTTTGTCGGCAGTTTCATTTTGTTTTCCACCATGTCATTCTTGGCGTGTATACTCCCTCATCTGCTGACCGGACGCAAAAATATTCCTTTCGGGCCGTTCAGGATGAGGGGCATATTCGGCTATTACGTCAATGGCATCGCCTGTGCCTATATTATTGTCTGGAATGTGATTTACTGCTTCCCTGCGGCATTGCCCACGAACGCTCAAAACATGAACTACTCAAGCGTCATATGGGGTGGGCTCACAGCTTTGATCAGTATTTGGTGGTTTATCTCTGCGAAGAAAGGCTACAAAGGCCCAGATCTTATTGCTGCGTCTGTCAGTAACCTTTAATTCTTGAAACCTTGAGATTTTTCTTCTGCGTTTGTAACGTCGGCGATATGTACCTATCAGAGATTATTAGAGTCTTAGCAACCAATCATATAATAATGCCGCTATTTATTTCAAATACAAGGAAAATGGCAATTCCTAGCGTGTATGTTGGGTCACAGTGGCCGGGTTAGACTAAATACAGTTCCGGTTTTCATTTCATTCTGTTAGATAAAACGCGCACAGGTTTTGCCGAAAAATCGAAGAGAGTGAAATAACGCTATCCATGTAAAACTGTGGCCACTTATGGCCATTATCGGATGCCGTCAACAGTCGCTTGATTCCTCCCATGCACTTCACCTATGGATATGAGTCAAGATGTACTATGTGTTCCTCAGTCTAAACTCAATACTACTCGTCCTTTTAACAAGTTCTTAGACATATCCTCAAAAACCTATAACCCTGGTCAGATCATCAGACGACAAATATCATGGATGGAAAACTTGCCTGGGTTAGGTCTTCCATTCGTCGTATCTCCACCTTTGAGGTAACGATATTTCTTGCCTATAACAGATAAGTATTAATCGTGCTGCATTCCGGCCACAGGGACATACCGCGAATTCTAAGCATTCAATGGTTTCTTGCCTATTGCCCACGGAAACTCCAACAATCTTGAGCGCATTGGCGACCAGAAGCTGCGCCGATGCACTCTTGATAGGCGTATGCTCTCCACTCGGTATGCCCACGCAGACAAGAGTGCCACCAAAACGTAGCAGGTGCATGGAATTAGCATAGGCCGCGTCCGATGCGGTCAGAACCAGCACAGCGTGGGCCCCCAATCCTCCTGTGAGTTCAAGCACCTGCTCAGTCACGCTCCTCTCTCCGTCAACTGCGACAAAGGCTTCAGCGCCTGAGCGCATCACGAAATCCCTCTTCGAGGACATGTCAATTCCGATAGTCCGAAGTGCAAAGGCACCCTTGGCGAGCTGAACAGCCACATTACCCAAGCCGCCTCCAGCACCCATGATCACCACCCAGTTACCACCTCGGGTGTTGCTGCGCTTGAGCGCCGCATACGTCGTGCTACATGCGTTCTTTTTGGTTACTCAAAATCATTCGATACCATCTTGCGCATGAATCGTGCAACTTACACTCCGGCGCAAAGCATAGGCGCAGCAACTGTGTCGTCGACACCATTAGGAATCGGCGTCACGTAGTTCGCTGGGGCTACAATGTATTGTTGAAAAGTTCCGGGCGTGTATAAACCGCTGATCTTTTGGTTGAAACAAATACCGTCATATCCGGCCAAGCATGGCTCACAGCTCCCACAGATTGAATGGATCCATTTGACGCCCACCCTTTGGCCTATTTTCAAAGCCGAAGTGTTTCCTGGGCCAAACCTGACGATGCGGCCAACCTGAAAGGCATTAGCAAAGGCCACTAAAATGGTACTTTGGACCCATGAATTTGAAGTGAACCTACTCCTTCATGACCACCCACTTGGTCCGAGGTGACAGGATCAGGAAACTCGGGCCATCTGAGGAAGGAGCATTAATACGAGCAATGGAAAAGGCAGAGATGATTCGTACGAGCCCAGCATGACGGCAAGATCAGAATGACAGACTCCTGAATAAGATCTAGAGTAAAGTTATTAATGCAAATTGCTACAGATGTCCTCCCGGAATCTGACTTACAGCCTCAATAAAACTTCACCTGGACCTGGTTCTGGGATCTCTAGGTGAACAATTTTTGTGGAAATAGTGCCAGGTTTATTGTATACGACAGCCCTGTTGACGGCCGCACTATTAGAGTCATCCATGGTGTTGCTGTATTGACGAAACTTGGCGACGTTGTATGTTTGTTGTTTATCTGGGTAATGTTTTCCAACGCTATCGCACATGCGATAAATATTTTTACTTACGGTAGTCTTGTGCTTAAGTATTGGTTCAGCTGTGGTGGAGAAGCGATTTGTTTCCAGATGTGTTTGTCTCGACAACGAAAGCAGCAAATTCGCTAAGCTGAACTGGGTCAAGATACGAAATTTTATCGGGTCCCTCAAAACCCTCCGTCGGCTTGTACCTCCGGTAGACAAATGAAGCCACACTCTACTGCAGCGACGCCGCTTTATTAAGATACGGCGCACAGGCTTTTTACGTTGGGGTAAACACTCATTGGGCAGCTCCATGCCTGGCTCAGGTACACCTAATCCTGATTGTGGAAACAATAGAGGCTGCGCTGACCGTCAGAGCTCCCAATAGTCCGGGCCGTAGACAAGACTAATAGTGCAAACTATGGTCCAGACTATTAGTCCGTAGACTGACGGTTTATTAGAAGATCGCTATACTAGACCAGACCACTAGTATACATTAGATGGACTATACTAAGATGTGATCAATTTAGAGTTGAGTTCCTATATTCACATGCACGGCCTTCTTGTTCGTGTAAGCTTCCAAGGCTGCCTCTCCTAGCTCTCTGCCCACGCCACTCTGCTTCACACCGCCAAATGGCACTCTAAAGTCCACATCATTACTTGAGTTGATCCAGACCATGCCAGCATGAATAGCTCGCGCAACTTGATGACCTTTGCCGATATCCCTGGTGAAGATTGCGCTTCCGAGCCCATATATACTGTCGTTGGCCCTTGTGATGGCCTCGTCATCAGTCTCGAAAGAGCTTATAACAGCAAAAGGGCCAAAGATCTCGTCCCTATATATCCTCATGCTATCCTTGACATCGGAAAACACGGTAGGCTCGATAAAGAAGCCATTGCCGCTCTCAGTTTTGAAAGGCTTACCGCCGGTTTCAAGAGTTGCTCCCTCATCAAGGCCGGCTTGGATGTATTCCAAGATCCTATTGAACTGCGATTTAGAGACCTGAGGTCCTTGGAAGGGGCTTTTAAACGGATCACCAATTGTTGATGTCTCAGCAATGTGCTTTGTGAAACCGGTGATAAACTTGCGGTACAAAGCCCTGTGGACCAGAATTCGTGAGGTGGCTGAGCAAATTTGCCCCATGTTGGACATGATACCTATGTGCGCCCACTTGATAGCTTGCTCAAGATCGGCATCCTCAAAGACAATCAATGGGGACTTTCCTCCAGTCTCCAATGTGATGTTCTTCAAGGTCGTGGCAGCCATTTTCATGATTTCTCGGCCCGTGGCAGTACTTCCAGTAAAGGCAATCTTGTCCACGTCGGGGTGTTGGGCCATGGCAGCACCAGCAACCGGCCCGTAACCGTTAATGATGTTGACTATGCCCGCTGGGAACCCAGCCTCTTTGACTAGATTGGCAAAGTAAAGAATGGAGAGTGGTGTTTGCTCCGCGGCCTTGAGTACCACACTATTCCCGCATGCAAGTGCAGGACCAAGTTTCCAGGCAGCCATCGACAAGGGATAGTTCCAAGGAATAATCTGGCCACAGACACCGAGGGGTTCTCGCAAGGTGTAAGCCAGCTTTGCAGGCGTTGTATCGATAACTTGACCGTGCAATTTGTCCGCCCAGCCGGCATAGTACTTGAGAGTACTAATGACTTCCGCAATATCTTCATCGATTGTCGTTTGCAAAGGCTTACCTATTTGCACGTGTTATGTTCATGCCCCAGCGATGATGTTTGAGGCTATTGAATGAGCAACATGCTTACCGCTATTCCAGGTTTCTATAGAAGCGAGTGTGACACGATGTTCCTCTACGAGCATAGAGAGCTTCAGAAGTAGGTCTCCTCTTTCACTACCGCCGAGGTTGCGCCAGGACGGTTGGTTAAAGGCTGCACGAGCAGCCTGCACCGCAAGATCAACGTCTTCTACACTGGCAGCATGTACAGAGGTAATCTCAGTCTCTGTTGAGGGGTCGATGGCAATAATCTTCTCACCACTCTTACTGCTGAGCCATGCGTTGTTGATAAACAGCCCGGTAGGTTGTTCATAACGAATGCCATTAGGCGTTGTCAGCCACTCGTGTGATGAAGAAGACATGTTGACTATTCCTGACGACATATGAAGAGAGAGAGAAACAGTTGCAGGCTTCAAGCCTAGCGGGATAACTCATGTTCTTAAATCTCAATCATACCTGCTTCACCATGGCTCCGCGCAGCGCCCTTACTGGAGGTTCGCAATATGTCTAGCCCAGGGTTGGCAGTACGCTCAAAACTACATAGCAGACATGGATGGTGGGGTTTCTTGCAGGGTCTGCGTTTGTTGTCTCATCGCTATCATCACTCTGAGGCTAAGACGTGAGTTCTGGAAGCCAATTGCAGTGGCCTTGGCGGTGGGTCTATCCCGATATTTACTTACCCCAAACGCAGGAACCAGGCTTGCAAGTCCATGAGGGGTAAAAAACCTTCCGCCGGAGGCATTCAAGTTGGAGACTAAGAATGAGGGGTATATGACAAAGCCCGCAACCATATTCATGTGCCGGGCGTCAACGGCGGCTAGAAGCATGGGGCTATGAAGGAACAGTTATTCCCCACTCAAATTGTTTGCGATTGCCAGTACATTTCTCAGAAACAAGGCGCCACGTCCCAGTTAGGTGAATGTTTAGCATGACCAGGCCCGTGCGTGTATTGGGCGAGCGGGGATTCATACATGAAGCTAATCTGGGTTGAGCACTTGCGGGGATACATACAGATAACCTATTGCCTACCTTAGGAGCCCGCGTAATTGACTTGACTAGCGTTGGGGGCTTTGGGCAGCTTCCAATTCACATCCACGCAACGATTGCTTACAATTTGTTCCACCACCATAGCTGATTCACCTTAGCCCAAATGCATCGCCGGTACCCAAAGATGCAGGAGTCCAGCACAAATGTCAAGTCTACAAAGACATGTGATCGATGTTACGCGATCAAAGCCCGTTGTTTTTATGAGGCGCAGTGCACGAGGTGCTCGCGCTGCGACAGACTGGGCCATGATTGCGAGCGCAAGCGACCAGTCAAGCGAAATGGCCGACCAAGAATTCACTACCGCGCCCCTGGTATAAGGTCGTCGTCAGATGGCTTGTCCCACCTTCAAGTAGGTGGGCCTGACTTGCAAAGGATCCTGCCACCCAACGCCACAGATCAAGCACTCGAGGTACAATTGCTTGAATTCTTGCTACATTCGGACCAGATGAGCCGTTATGTGTACGGTCGCGCGTTCTTTGGCGTGGCAAGGTCCGCTGTCTTCGAGCAGCTATTCAAGGACCCGGTTCGTTTGAAAGACGCAGCTCTGGCGTTGGCCGAGGTTCTCATGCTAGGCTCTGGTCACAATGCCATCGTCACTGCTGGTAACACCACGACACACATGACTAGGGCCAGTCACGCTCTGGAAACATTGCGCACGCTACAGCCGAGAACTCTGTTCGGTGTACAAACAGCCTTGACCCTAGCTCTTTTACTTTTGTGGTATAATGATATCAACCTTGGCCATCAATCTCTGCCAATCTCCCGCTCTGCGCTATTGGCCGCATATGCGTGGCAAAGCGACCTCGTCGGAGCTGCCGCCATTGAATCCGACGCCAACATTACCAGCCTACTATTTGCTGAAATCTATGAGTGTTTGATGCGACGCGAGGTCCCAGTCTTTCGCTACACGCCACCTGTTCAGGATCATCGCATAGATAGACACTATGGAGTTTGTGATGGGCTTCTACCATATCTCTACGATGTATGCGAATTGGCGAATCGACAGAAACTCGCCTTGTTGTCCCGCGAAGAGTCGATTGAGCAAGCTCAGCAACTGGCAACTTCTATCAAGGCTTGGATGCCCGTACAGGAGGCTTCCCGCCGCATGGTACACATGCAACCTATGGAAGAATTTGAAAAACAGCACCTCATCTCCCAAGGAAACATATTTCGGTTGATGGCCTTGTTATTGATACAATCATTGCAGCCCGATAACGGCAGCGCAGTGAGACGCCAGACAGCAATCAAACTGAGGCAGAGTATAGTCAACGAAATGCAACGAGGCCCCCGTGGACCCCGGTATCTGCTGTTCCCTTACTTCATCAGCTGTCTGGAGTTGGCACCCTTACTTACTTCTGAGTCGTCGCGGTTGCAGGTTGCTGAACATATGGAAGAAATCACAAATGGATTGGCCCCTACTTCTTGCAGGAGCATGATTGAGTTTATGGATACTGTTTGGCTGTCATGCGACAAGAAGCATCCATGGTCGTGGTTTGAGATTGTTGATGAGACGCCAGAATTCTGCATCGGCCCATGACGGCTTCGAAACAGGAGTAAGGATATCTCAGTTCCTCGCTGGGAACGCAGACTTTCTTGCAAATTGACTCAGCCTTTCACGCAAATACCAGAGGGGTCAGTAGATGTTCTACTGTTCGAAGCAGATACATTTCCTCGTGGGACCACTCACGTCAAAGATATATCGCAACGGCTCGGCCCAATTTCACCCTCAACGACGATGTCTGAATCGGTGTGGTGACAACCCCCTCGGTCAAATCTCATAACGACTCTCACTTGGTTGTTGATCAAACCACTCGAAAAGGTTGCAGCCTTTTCGGATGTCGCTACTTATCATGGAGCCATTGGAGCCGCAATTGTCTTCACGACACGTTAGTTTAATGCGTGCCCTACGTCACATGTTGTAAAGTCGCTCCCACAACCGCCGAGCAGTCCAAGTAAAGGCGAGCGAACCAAAAGCTGCCCATTGATTTCTGAAATGGGGAGTCCCGATCAGATGCGTGACCCCCAGCCTTTACAGTATCTAAGGAAATCCGCCTGCCCGCGGTTTATGCAATGTCCAATACCAAAATTTGGTCAGGGACCATCTTCATCGGATTAGAAACTCTAGCTTGTGTTAAATTTTTGGCGGGTACCCTTACTGGGAAACACAGCTGGACTCGGATTAGGATGGCTACCAGACGTTACCACTCTCTTCAACAGCGTAGTTTTTTATTAAATGAGAGCGACAAAAAATCAACTCGAGCTAACTGCCCTGAATATATAGTTCACACCAGCAATATCTACATTTTGGCCATTGGTCCAGCTCTGCCCTGGCGAGTCAATGGCGGCAACAGCCTGTGTCGCACTTGGAAGCGCTGTGCCATTCTCAGACTGGAAGGTAATCTTCCACGTATCATTACCCGTAGCATCAACTCGATCCTCCCTCCGTGCCGCAAAGCCTGTAACACTCTTCCGATTTGTGACGTAGATGTTGCCAACCTTTCCAATAAAAGTATTCCCATCAGTGCTCTGAAGAATCCATGACAGCTCAGATTGGGTTTTCTTGGTAGTGACATCTCTCCACACCTCTTCAAAGGCGGTCGGGATGTTGTCCTTATGCGGCGCTGGCGTGACGCCGCTCTCGAGTTCATCTCCATTCGGGAGCTTTTTGATTTGAGCCTCGTCAGGCTCGGTAAGGCCTAGGGAGTCTATGATGTGTGTCCAACGGACAGTGACTGAGAAGAGAGGTCAGCACGACGTACGTGACCACGAATCACTATTCCGATACGACTGGGTGGCAGACTTACAAGGATCTTGTTTCAATATAATTCTTTCTCCCGCTTGACTCCATTGGATTGATTGATCTGCAATCGTCACACGCAAGTCGATAAAATAGCCCCCAACGTTGAGGGCAACGGTAGCAGTATCTTCAAACGGCTCGTCAGGAAGCCAACGAATGCTCAGGCGTTGGACGACTTGCGATGGCACTTCCATGGCTTGCGTGCCCATAATTGACTGGTTTGTTTGATATTAACGAGAGGGGCAACAAGCGATGCAGAGGACTAGATTCCCAGAGCAGAGAAAAGAAATGACCGATTTTATACGTGGCGCCGGTGGTCATTCTACGATTTAGTGGATCAGGCGTGCTATTTCAAATAAGGAAGGCCAACTGCATGCGAATGAAGACAACCAGGCCATGTCCCGGTTGGTTGGGCGGCTGAATTTCGAGCGGGGTTTGTAATTCTGTAATACAATTATCTCTATCTGACGTCGGCAAAGGCTCAAGAGCTTGGGCCAGATTGCTAGAGACTACGGTAAAGCACCGTCTAAATCCTCTCCACTTCCCGTAAAAGGTTCCGTCGGCTGCACCTGCTTAAATAGGCTTCGATTTGAGATGACTCTACAAACTAGAGTGGGGTCTCTGCATTTTCCTCATCTCCCATAAGTGGCTGACTTGGTACTCTGAGCTTACCTTGTGGACCCTGGAACTTCCACATTCTGGGTTATATAGGTGTTGATAATTATATATATAAAAGATTTTTATATAAATACCTTATAAAATAATTAATCTAATAAATAGTTCTTCTATTAACAGTTAATCTCTTAATAATACTTATAAGTATACTATTTAATATAATCTAATAACTTGCTTTAGAGCATACCCTAACTACGGCTTACATCGATTAAGCCATTATTATAAGTAAGTACTTGTTGGATTCCTTTAGGAATGGTGAACCTAGGTCATTTGCTCAATGCTGTATTGATTGTTGATGTCTGAAGCTATCTAAGTGATCATAGCGATGATCACTTCCTTATAGAGAGGGTGCCTAGATTATGTAGGGCTACTCCCCATTCTAACTAATCAGAAAGCCGCATTTGCTGCGCTGCCATTAGAGGCAGCGACAGTACTATATCCTTAGCATTAAAGAAGAGAAATTAATTAAAACTTACTATAAGACCTATTTAGTTAAGTGTAAAAGGACTTATCTTTAATAAGTATAATATAAAATCTGCATTGCAGGTTGCCGATATCTCAACACTCGGCACATTCGCCGCATCCTTGGAAGCCGGTACCCAAGTCATTGCACGCATTGACGAATGCATCATGATCGGGGCCTGGAAAAACGCAGCATCCGGCATAGCCACACCCAAAACAACCGTAGTCCTTTCCAATTCTATCACAAGCCTGCTTCGAGATGGCAGTGCCTCCATTACAAAAGCACTTGGACGCCTCAACTGTAGCAGAGAGCCAAAGGAGGGTAGTGGCCATGTTGACGAGAGAGAATTGCATGATGCTGCGACAGGAGTCAGCATGGTCTTACATAACATGCCGCAGAGGTAAACTTACAAGGTTTGCTTCGAGAATATTCTTGAAATAATGTTGCTTTTATTGCTAGAGAGGTTCCTTGTCTGGGAGGATTGGAGGGACTTTATAGACAAGTATTGTCTGTCAAGAAGAAATGGCGAAGCTATTTATAATAAATGTAAGATTCTATAACTAAAAGACATGGAATCTATACGAAGCACCAGTTTCGGTTCGACGATGCACATTTGCGACATCCTAGGTTGAATTGCAAGGATCGAATGTGTCCAGCCTGTCAGCATCTCCTTTCATGTGGTCGATGCAGCGATTATATGGAACCTGTGGCCACGTGAAAGCGAAGGATCCCCTTCGACTCTAAGTTTCAGTTTTAATACTTACGAGAGACCCAATGTAGGCATGTAATGCAACGCAACAGTATCAATCGGCGTAAAGTCGACCGACCCGTGAGTGCAGTCGTGGCCGGCATAACCGTCCTTTCCGAAAGCTGACAAGCGCCAGAGTGGTAACAGTTAAGACTAGGGCTCTTAGGAAACCATGGCCTTCTCTGATTAGTTATCCTATCCTTTTACTTATATAAATAATGCATAAGATATGCTGTAAAAGGGTTAAGTAAAGGGCTGTATAAATAAACCACTATCACTCATTTTTGTATTGAAACTTGTGGCTTGCTACTATTGCCGGGTAGGTGCTAGGCCCACAGCCCGATGATCGGGCTGCCGCTCCGGGGTTGCCCGCCACTGAGACCCCGTCGAATGCCCAAGCGAGCTGAGGCAGAACAGAAGAACGTAATTGGTCGGCGTAAACCTATGTCTTTGCTCGCTGTTTTGATTTATCTAGCTCCCCCACTAGCATATCGATCGATTTATGTATCCAAGCGAGAGCAGGTTCACCTGACGACTGGGTCGGGTAATTTTGACCGCTCGACGACTAAGACTGACTAAACATAGACTGGTCTACCCAGAGGTGCGCATCAATTTCTTATTACACAATTACAGAAAGCGGGCAAGACATTGTATGTTGTGTTATATAAATACTTCTGGACTTTAGTGACGCTACACAATCGGTTGTCATTGGAACGTCTGCAGAAGTTATGGATGTAAGGCACAGACTACGTTTATGGTTTGGCTCGGGCCGAGATTGGTACAATTTCAAAAGGTGAACTGCTGGCCGAGTTCCCGAAATGTTTCGCGATGCAAATATGGAGACTTGTGTGGTTTATACAAGGAGATGACACCTAGATGTTTCATTCTCCCGTACGAGCTACTAGAATGGGACTATGTGTCTGACCATTCGAGCAATAGCCACCTATGGCAGGTCACGCTAGCGCCATACCAGCATCCAGAGAACCCCCGCATTTCAGCTTTGATAACATTGACAATCTATTTCCTACTAGTAGTGGAGATCCGAGAAGGCCTGCATACGTTTAGAGAGCCTTCGTGCCCAAGTCAGCCCGAAGTTTGAGACGAGTGCCGTTGTAGCCGGGTCAGCTTGAGGTTTCCGGTAGCTCGTATATAAATATATGCAAAAAATACACGAATTATCTAACTGCAAATAGCAGGTAGTAGTGCCTTGATCAGCGCTGAGGCGGGGTATTGGTTATTGTATAAGCTACTTAAGACGCTTGTTGGAGGCTCTATTGATATGTAACATTGATTTAATCACTTCAATACGCCTGACAGCGACAGAACCTCTATCAACGACCAAAATGAAGTTTGAAATAATGATCATGACCGTTCTCGTGGCTGTGGTTGCAGCCAGCCCGGTGAACAAGTGGTTTGATCCTCTAGAAGCTCGCGTAAGTACTGGTTACTGATTTGTGCTCGCTATTTACGAGGTTTTAACTGTGTTGCTAATTAGATGGTTTGTACTTAATTTATTGCAAGAATTGGCGTGATGCTTGATTAGCTAATATCCACTGCAACAGTGTGTGAGTAAGAATCCTGTCATCTGTATGAATACTCTGCTAAGTGAAACAAACAGGACGTAGGTTGTACTTGACTATGATTAATAGGATATAGAAGCTTATACATGAATGGGTTTTTTTTGACAGTGTGTAAGTTTTTCTGCCATCTGTTACGACGCGGCTCCCACTGGCAATGCATTTATATATTTCGGCATTTTAGAATGTAAGCTATCCATATGTCTATCCGGCCATGACTTTGGGTATGCTAATATCAATCATCTGCTCAGCCTCGCGTAAGTTTCAATTATACTGCGACGTTAATTAAGCACTGGGTCGCTAACAAACCAACTAGTTTGGTGTACGTACCTCTCCCATTATATATGACAACTCTCACCTGTATTTGACGACCTAATATAATGTTATACAGTGTGTAAGTATTTTTCCTATTAAGGCCAATATTATTAGACTAGAAATGTCGCTAATACAATAGTACTTATAGTGCGTAAGTATTAGACCTTTTATTACCGATAAAAGCTATATAATCGTAATATTTACATATGCAATATCCGCAGACTGTAAGTATAGACCGCAACCTTTAGCAGTCGATTGATTCAAGGGTACTAACACAACTCACTATTATAGTGCGTAAGTATCTATCTATTTATTTCTTGATAGGAGATGTTTGACAAACTTGTAAATTGCTAATATATTCCTGTGACTCTAGGAGGTAAGTGCTTTGCCCTGTGTCGAAACAAATCTCTCGCCGTGGTATGCTAACGTAGCTAATAATTATAGTGTGTAAGTATTTGACTGCCATAGCTGCTATGAATAACATTGTTGATATGGATGGCTTGTTACAGTAACTCGAACGATTCGCGTCCGACTAGCAGGGCTGAGGTGGAGGATCACGCGGTGTGGGAAGCCTCGATCGTTGTATGGAGTTCTCTACTGGAGTTTAAGCTCGGCCGATCGCTGGCGGGTTTCAATCGCGAGTATCAATGGCATTTAGATATAAAATTGGAAACTCCAAACCCTAAACGAGTTGTCGCACTACGACATACCATGTAACCCGATATCACGCACCGTGTCGGATATCAAGTGATTTAGATCGACTTCTAATACATACGACCACAGATATAAACCATCTACATTTAAACACCGCTTTTTAGCTTTGTAGCGTTCACGAATTTAAAGAGATAGTAGACCTGAATGTGATTTCGCGCACAATGATAAAATAAAGATAAATACTTGCTTGCATCTTGGCCAATTAAATATTATTTACTAAAATTTATTTATTTTAGGTTAAAGGCTCTTTTAGTTTTGCTGTAAAGGACCTCCAAATTCTATTAATGCACTTTTACCTTTTAGTGTAAACGTGCACCTAATGCTTCTATATTATTTCTCGGAAAAGATGCAAATAATCGCCACTAAAACCGAGCAGTTGGTTATGAAGTTGTTGACTCGTTTCCACCAGCTCTGTGTGAGCAGAAACACGAGAGACATTGCCTCTTTTTGTTTGGCGATCATTTTTTTGGCTGATCTTTTGTTTGCCGACGCGCCTCTGGTTCGTCTTGCCAAAGCAAAGAACTACAGAATGATCGGCATTGTGCTGCCAATGTGTGCACAAGGCAATAGGTATCGAGAAATAGCGCGGAGCATAGGTAGACCAGCAAGGCATGTGTCAAATCACGGTCGTCTAAGCAACAAGGAAAATATAAAACAAGTGTTCAAAATGGAGTGCCTCATCACTGATCTAAGTATCAACTCATATAGAAAAGAAATAACGCCTCAATCCACTTTATATAAGTCATCCTAGGACCCCTCCTACCTAAAATCACAAATTTAGAAGTTATGTGTGTTGGCAGTATAGTTACTAGCCTACCTGGTACCTAGCTGTTCTCATTAATAATGACCTTAACTTGGTTAAGGTTAATAGACGTAGTATTCCTACCCTAGTATAATAGTTAGTATGAAAACTTTTCTATAATAAGCTTATAGTAAAAAATAAGAAAAATTCTTATCTCTTTTAGTTACCTTACTAAGTTTATACCTAATAGTACTAATTAGTATTAGGTATAGGTTATTAAGGTTTTTGTAAGGAATTCCTCGTTTTGGTCTATTTATATAAATATTAATTCTTATTATGTGCTAGGCTAGGCGTTAATTATTACTAAAAGTGGTGTCAGGGTCAGAGGACGGCAGGTAGGACGGAGAGCATCCAGGTAGGTTGAGTTAGATCTATTGCTACGGATAGGCACTGTTCAGGCAGGGCAGGCTCTATTTACAAGACGTAGCTCAAAGATCTACAATTGGGAGCCTGTAGGAATCTGGCTAAATACAGGAACGGCGCGTGTGCACGTGATAGCAGGTACAGCGTAAGCCTCTTGATGTAGACCAGCAGTGACAAGTGGTGGTGTTGAAAAGTAGGGTAATACAGCGATTCTGGTCAATCAGACCTCTCCCTCGTACGCCTCCTCTCGCGAGGAAGCGAAAATTACATATTAAATACTAGAAGCTTTGCTACGTTCAAGAGACTTGCCTAGAAATCAGTTTTCAACCCCATATTTGATCTGATGTGAGCCAGTACAGCAGTATCAGTGATCAACACCTACATGTGCCGCCCCCAAACTTTGGGTTTCCAGATTATTTCCTCATTTTCATCAAATAATACCTATTGCATGTAAAGCTGCTATCATAATCCCCTTCTGCTCATGAAACTATCTTGTACTATAGCATATGAGACGAGCAGTAGTCTAGCATGTGTTGGCATCTTTAACTCTGACTAATAATCGGAGCCGGCGTTGCAAAAATGTATCATTTATGAATATTTAGATAAAATAAGAATAGAAGTTAAAGTGGAAGTTTCCCACAAAAATAAACCACTGCCACGTCGTAACAACAGTAGACACTGCTGATGATGGTAACTGAAGGCTAAGGGCAAGCGAAACGGTTTAATCAATCCTTAGTTTTTTAGCCATCTACAACCCTAGATGGGAGAGTATATGACCCAAACTGAAATAAAGACCACTCCGAACCATTGCGACGGGAGCCTAAAAATCTAGGGGCCGCCACGGCGGGTGTAGAGCTGCCAGTATCTATCACTCTTGCCACGACAGTGTCCACCTGAAACACAGTACATCTTTCCGCCGCGGTTATTCTGATTAGGCGATGAGATCTTAGTGTTAAAGCTAGGCGAGAACGTCCCGCACCCATTGCGTGAGCCGGAGACGACCTTGTATTCGGTAAATGCCTGGTCGTACCAAACGCAGACGGTGTCCCTTCCACCGCCGTTGCATGAGTAGGAATTGCCCGAGGTCACGCTATACGCCACGGAGAAGCCGCCGCTGATCCACTTCGCCGCGCCGTTGATGTTGGCGCCAAAGGACCAGCCCCTGCTTTCGGTGAAGGTGGCTGAGCAGGGGTTCCTGCCATCGCAGGTGGTGGGTTCCTAAGAGCGTGTTAGTACATTTATTCGTTTTAAGCTTTTAATGACCGGTATGAGGACGAGAAGGGTAGGGGTTTCCTTTGCGGGGGGATTCACATACACTCAATTGCGTATAGAGGTGGTGCTGCCATGGGTCACCGTCGCCAATGCGTCGCACGTCTGGCGTCCACTGCGAGCATGGGTTGGTCTGCCTCTTGCCATTGATATCAATGTCTGTAGAGTTTACAGCGCCGTCGACCTTGCCAGTGGGAGCATGAATAGGGGGGCCGTCGGCGTTGCCTCCTGCGGCCATGGCATCCGCCACCGTGGCCAGAGAAGCACGTTCGTCTGAGAGACATTTACTAGTCTCAATATCCTCCGCAGGCGTAAGATCTACGCCTGCTGGCACAGAAACCTTACAAGAAATGAAAACTGCCTTCTCATCAGAGATGCTATCACAGGATACGCTAGCAGCTGGCTCCAGATTGTATTCCATCGGCTGGGTATTGGTGCCCAAGGTGATGTTGCCTTGTCCGCTGGTATCCAGGTTGATGGAAACAGGCCAGTTTGCGAACTTTCCGCTGTCAAGCTTGGCGGAGCAGGACCTGCCAAGCGCTTTCTTGGTAGCTGCGTCGACAATAGTCAACGATATTTCAGAAGACTCCCTAATCAGCTCAAAGCGGACATAGACGCTTGATGCTGCTGGAGCCGCAGTTCCGAGCCGAGCAAGCAGCACTACGGCGAGAGAGAGCCACTTCATGCTGATGGTAGAGGATTAAGTAAAAGACGAGTGTGTATAATTTGAAAATGTAATTGTAAGTGCTGCTGTGCTTTTTAAGTGCTCTTACAGTGAAACGGCGCATTTGATATACTTTATAGTTTAACAGTACGCTTTGAAAAGTCTTTGATTATTGCATATTCAGCTCGCCATCCACTGGTCCACTGCCTAGCTGGTCAGACCATGTAACGCGGCAGATGTTCTCACAGCCAAGAGTATCGGTTTGATGATGTCTGTTAGCGGTGATTGTCTGACAAATAGGTCCAGGACGCTTCTAGAACCGCTCCGGATAATTAGTTAGTGGGCGGCATTTGTTTCGATCCTCAATTAAGTAGTATGAGTGGCGTACACTGCTACGCCCGGCCGATAGGTATCATGCAGGGGCATGAAATTGAATACTATGGGAATTCTTGGCGACGATACTTGGCTTGAGTGGTGGCGGTGCGGAGAGTTTATTTCAGTAGCGTCATAAAGTGGTGTTTAGGCGGGTGAACCGATTGCTCTTCTGCCTTTTTCGTGTTAAATTGATACAGTGGTGATTGTTTTTACGTTGTTGGAGATACTGAGTTGGCTTAAATTTGACTTCAAAAAGAAGGTTATTTTTAAGGCCAAGGTGACAGTTCTGACAGAATAGTAAGCATCTTAGTCTTTTGGTAGCGTATACCTTAGTCCTCTAGGCTTTAATTGGTTGATTCGGTATCCATTACGTGCCGCGTCAACATCGTTTCGGGGTTCGTTTCGTAGATCCTCGGCCGTTCGCGGCAGGGCCACGACGAGGGGAACCGCTTCCCAACAGAGGCATCATCTCGTAAGAGTGACTAGGATCCCGCTAACCGCTCGACGAACAAATTCTTGTGCCTACATGTGGTGTATGTGCCGTGTAGTCGGGCCGCCCGGAACTCCACTGACCTCCACCAGCTAACTGATTTAGGTATACCAATGCGGATGAGAACATGGTCATGATGGGCCGGTGTTACTTAGCTTAATAAAACAGTTAATCTAATTACTAGTTCAGTTGTGGCTACATATTATAGGGCCATTGCGTTAGATATGATCCGGTCAAAGTCGATAGAGCAATCGGCGTAGGACTGGTGCAGCAGGTCACTAGTTGCAAATTCACTACTCATAGAACGATTAGAGGTGCCATTGCACGGTAAATCAATCGCTTTGGCTTCATGCACCCAACCAGCTTTGGGTGGCCCCCGATGATGAGAAGAAAATTAAAAGGCCATTGGGTTGAAGATATGGGACGCTTACTTAAAAGACCCGAATGAAGCCGAAAACGCGACCGAAGCCATGGCCCTTCTTCACTCGCGGTCCGTTCGCCTGCGTTTCAATTATGCAAGTCATAGGGCGGTTCTCATCACATCTTGCCACCTCCTCCTCCAGGTACATCCTAATACACGAATACACAGACAGCCAAACTTGATAAGTTCAGCTTCCCTCAGCTGTAGAGGCCGGTTCTGTACTACCCCTCAAATCTCAAATGCACCTATTGCTTTATCATCAAGGCGTGTTGTCTTTCGACTCTCTCTGCTAAGATTGGACTGCCCTAACCCCTCTCGCCCTACTTTACGGAACGGAAAATCCAACTGGCGCCCAGTTTCTCAACACACCATCTAACAAGCCTAAGGAAACTGACCTCATCGCATACCCCCAGGGCCGAATATGTTCCCATTGCGGATCATCGCAGGCTTACAGAGATTCTAAGGCTACACTTGAAAAGTTTCAGCAGGACTTACACGCCGCTCTGCTACAAGAGCAAGAAACACGGGAAGAGCTGGAGAGCACACATGCATTCAAATCATCGGCCAAGCCTTCCACCAGCTTTATTTCGCACGCTCCAGACCACCCCCTCTCAACCCTTGGTCGGAATTAACCCAAGCCCACAGAAGAGTTCAACATCGACGAGCTCCTACGTCGCAACCCTCCGCAGCCTGCAGGCTTTCCTAAATCTCATCAAGTAAAGCTTTGATCCCTAGTGATCACACGCTTAGCTATATTAGGAGTTAGATAGCGATGAATTTACTCTCACTGCATTCCTCTCATACGCTTCTATGCTCCGTGCGAAATGTCTTGCATGCAACATAGGCTATAGACTATTAGCATTTGTTAGTCTATACATAACTTGTTGTAGAAACTCTTTTCTTGCACCTATACCCATGGGCTCCCTAATGACCAGCTCCTCCCAGACCAGGGTCTACTTCCAATCAACTCTTTTAACCGGTTGGCCAATCTCGTTGGCCAGTCAGCCCTTCCAGGCAGAATACCTAAGACGGCGCCTTGATCCACACTGGTGTGTAAGTGCCGGGCAGCCCCACCGTAGTTGTTTCTTCAAGTTTCCTCTGGCAATAGCAAGTGTGTTCTTTGTACTCTGTACAGTTCCGTACGAACTGGAAGGCGAAGAATGGAACGCAGTCAGGTTCGGACGAAGACGGTCAGATATCAGTGAATACAGTGTGCCTCGACCTGCTTGTGTTCTGCTGCACTCTAGACAGGACGCGTCAGCGCTGATACCCGCAAGGTCCTTCGAGTGGTGCTCAAAAGGGTACCCCTCCACAGAATGGTCACTAAATATGGCAATATGATTTGTTGCAGTTATTCCACTAATCACCTGTCATAATAGGTGTCGAACAGAACAACCACCCACCACCGTCGTGCGGGCTACCTCCCTTGTTGGTTAATTGTTGAACTATTTGTGGGACAGACGCCATTAGGAGCGAGGAGCTAGTTATTTAATTGTAAAAGGATAGCTGATTGATCGCCCCGTTCCATGCTGAACATTGTTATCTTTTTCAAGTTGCAGCAGATTTCTTTGCAAGCTCCAGAAATTGATCCACTATGGAGACGACCTGTTCCTCAAATGTTTCAAATTGAATGCCAAATGTCTTAGTGGCTTTGGAACTGTCCACCTTTACGGGCACAGTTTTGGTGGGAGTACATGCATCAAATTGAAAGGCGCCGGCAGCATATGGCTTAGGGTACCGTCTTGTGATAATATCAATGGAGTCTGCCCGGTTCACCCTGCCGTAATCCGGTCCTACAGCAATGAAGCTCTGATGGCCCTTAATCTCAGGATTCAGAGCCAAAACATGTAGCCTTGGCACGTCATTGACATGCACTGTAATTCCTAGGGCGGGTTGGGGATTGCTGTGTCCGAGCAGAGGACCGACGATAAGGCGATTTGTCCCTTTCATGAGACCTTGGACCTCATTCACGGTATTATCACGGCCTAAAAAACCGCAGGATGGATGTTGATCAAACGGCGGCTTTTGGTCTGCGATGAATTTCTCCGAAGCCTGAAACGCGAGGGCTTTTGAGGCCTCGTATGTGAGGAAGCTGCTTTTGAATGGGCCTTCTGTGTTTGCCGCTCTGGTTTGTTCTACCTTGTCTTTAGTATGCAGCAAGAGTAACCGGATTCTGAACCATGGCTCACCGTCAACCTTGATGCCGCTGGCAAGAGCGGCCACAGACGCAAATGAGGGCACAGAGGCGGTGATGACAAGCTTTGGACGCTTTATTCCTTCATGGCAGAATGCATCATACCAACTGTGGCCTGAATTGCTGGTTGAATCAATGCAGTCGCATAATCTGCTTCATTTTGGACCTTTCCAGGCAGTGGAGAAGCGACGTGGATAATATATTTCGTCCCTCTCACAGACTCATCGTATGCCCCGTGGATAGTGATGTCTGGAACCACAACACACTCGAGCTGAGAGGAAAATGCTGAAATTTCCTTTGACGAGGAAATTTTGTCGAAATCAGACTGCGTTCGGACAGCCGCTCGGGCTTACAAGAACAAGATCGGTCATTGTGGTAATGGATGAAATGAAAATGATTTGCGTTTGTGGCGGTCTACAGCAGCTTGTGAAATGCAAATTCTACCATTTTATATGAGTAGTTTGACAATTTATCGAAAATCCAAATAACGTAAGTGTGTACGTCACACGGACAAAAAAACTCGTCATGAATTACTAATGCGTGCATTAGATACAACTTCACTCTATTGGTGCTTTATAATCAGAATGAATCTACCATCTAGCGATAATAGGCAAGAAGTTGATAGTAATAGTTTCCATGACCTGTTCTCCGTAGATTAGAAGCAAGTGTGATCCAACCGGCGTCGCTCAGAACTTTACTCGGTCCAAAGAGGATTAATGCGACCAAGGCAGTGGGCCGCCGCTGCGGACTAGTCCGCCTGCCATCAGCGATCTACAATTAAAGCATGTTAGCACTCCTCCCCGATCCCGATCCCGATCCCGACCTTCCGGCCAGTGGCTCCAAGGGCTTTCACGAGTGTCGACTGACAAATGTATTCGGATTGCCGGCCTAGGCGTGATAAGCCATTAAGGGTTGCCCTTGTAATGATGTAGCTAATCCACCCATATCGCTAAATAAGACAGTGCTGAACCTCCAACTTTTGGTCCATAGACGAACTTACCATTCACATATCCATATCCACGATGAATAGCAGCATTTTGACAGAGTTCATTAGCTTCCAGCTCAGCAGCTTAAAAGATTTTAACAATGCAGAGTCAGATGATGGAAAAGCTTGGCGGCGAATAATCACCGTGATCGCTTCCGAAACCGATTGCTTTGCGCTTCACTGGGGTCACCAAATCGAGAAGCCAGACTGGGTTTGTGTGAAAATTGGTACGTCACTTAACAGAACATAAGACTTAGTGGTATGCTAAATTCATTTCCGTCTTACTACAAAAACAGATTGGATGAATCGATCCGGTCCCCAACATAACGATTCCCGGCAATATGGTGAACTTTTTCAGTCCATGGCCAAAAGTTCTTATGTTTTACGGGACACGGCAGCATACAAACCCCTAAACGTTGCAGATGTGGTGAATGCTGCACCTGTGACCGAGGTCCTAATGCTTTTCGTCGCTTCAGATACCCCTGAAGTTGGCATTGTGGACCTGGAAGAAAAATGTGTGCGATTGTCCCAATCGTCTCTGAATCAGAAGAACGGAGTGAGGGCCGTCACCTACGCGTGGCTGCTGGACGAGATACCTCATGGGGCATCGCCAACTGGAATGGCAAAAGTGCTAAAGTTTCTTTTAGCTTGGGATAGTTTAGAAGACCACCAGGCGGCAATGGCAACGGAGCAGTTTCGGCAATCTTACAATGATATAAAAGGCAAATGTCTCCCTTTTCCAGAGGAACGACGCGTGTTTCACGCCAAATTTGTTAAATCTGAGGTGTAAGGGGGTGCTACTTTGCGGATGGGCATGGAATTTACGGTAATTTGTATTAGAATTGGTTACATAGATTATCTCAAGCCCATTCACAGTCTCCCTAAATTGAATAATACGATTTGAATATGCCTCCTTAGACTCCATTGTAGACTACTTTAATGCCTCGTTTGATTTCGTCCGGAAGAGCTTTTAATGCCTCGTATGGCCCTTGAAATTCGTAAATTTCTGCTCAATAACTGCTAACTTTGCCGAGAGTGGTTCAAACTGTTTCTATATTAGGAGCTTTGGACGTGGTGGGATTATGGTAGGGGAGAGTGGGGTTATTAAGATTGTTCTATCACGTACAAAACGCATGCGAACAGCGACCCATCCAATCGCAGTCAAGATAAGGGCTGCTGCAGCAATGAGAAAGTACCAATACCAGCTTGGATTGTCCTTCAGAATGTCCACATTCATGCCGAACAGACTCTGGTATTCGAAACGTCAAACAGCTGCCTGTTAGCAATACGAACGTCACATAGGGCAACCTCGTTAGAGACCAAGGACACCCCCTTATTTCCTTACCGAGGTAAACATTAATGGAAGAAAAATGAACTGTTTTTATGTGTCAAGGCCAAATCAGGTTGAAGAAGAGAATCTAAATTGTGAGCAGTCTGCAGGCAGATCTTACCGTAATCCAAGTAAGGCGTTTCATGCTTATCGCGACGCTAACAGACCGCTGGGCCTCGTTAATAGAGACCCATGCAAATTCCTATACAATGTTGAATAAGTTATCCAAGCCCATAGATTAGATGTATACTGACGAATTGTAGTAAATCGCGTATGAGTTGATCTTGACGGTTTGATCTCTCACGCATACCTTTCCCAAAATCGGCGATCACGTTGAGCATCGTTGGCTCATCCGGATCAGCAGTGAACTCTCGACAGTACTCCTGTACGAATGAGCTTAAACCACTGATTTGGTGCTGTAAGTGAACACGAATATAAGAACACCTCTGCGCATGTTCGGCAAGCTGGCGGATGACTCGGGGACTTGTTCCTTGCGCTGAGACCTGATCTTGTCTCTAATAATATTTATTAGATGAAGTAAGAGTACAATTGACAGCAGATGCTGGAAATGTTAGTAATGGAATCTGATTCGCTGAACTCACGATAGTATCGATGGTTCGCTCTGCTTGGCCGCAGATGCTGAGCCAGTCTAGTTCCAAGAGGCGCAAAAGCTGCAGTAAAAGCTCCATGCCGTTTGTTGGGACTTTGCCCTCTGTGAGAACGCTGAAGTAGCTTATCGAGGTCCATGATGACTGCCCTCGCGTATTATTTTCGGCCAAAGTCCAAGCTACTTCATATACCTTCCAGGTCATGCCAGCGGGACCGTCCCGAGCTTCGCTGAGTATAGGCATATCAATCCTGAAATTGACCAAGACCTTTGATCTACCATAGGGGTCAACGAACTTGTGGCGCCGCCCACAGTTTCCAAGAGGTTCTGTGTTAGGGGGCCACTTTTTCTCCCAGAGTGAAAGGTCTCGGGTTAAACTACAGAACACACTTTAGTCCGCAATCTTGAAAAAAGACTGCATATTTAAACTTACACCAAGTACTTTTCCCCAGTGAGATCGTAGAATTCCTTAGAGAAGAATCTCTCTAAGCTTATTGAGATATCTGAGATGAAGCGAACGCTCGTCTCGGATATTATGACAGTGTCTGTTGAAGCTTCGCTTCCAAATGCTTGGAGCCAATCTTCTCGCGTTATTCCTTCTTTGGATGCTGAAGACTGGAGAAGTAGTTCGATAATGCGTTCAGATTTGTTCCGAATTGCAATGCGTAAGGGCGTTAAACCACTCTTGGTATCCTTCTTGTCAATGTCAGGCCTGTGGGTGGTAGTATTCTCCATCTGAGGGCATAAAATAGCTTCTAGAACCTCTGGCTTCCCAAATGCGACGGCATAAAGCACTGGAGTTTCCCCCCACGAGCCCTGAAAACTCAGGTCAATACCCTTAGCAGTCAAGAGACTCGCAATCACATCTTTGTGATTGCCGTCTTCAGCCCACTGCAGCGGGTTCCATCCATTTTTGCAATCTCTCGAGTTTACGTCGATATTCGGTGCAGGAAGCAATTTTCGGACGACCTCGTTATACCCTGCCTCAGCAGCCCATGAAAGCGCTGTTCGACCGTTCTCGTCTTCGAAGGTAACATCAACACCTTGCTGAAGCTGCCTGTTCACGGCGACATTATCCCCTCGGGATGCCGCTTCGATGAGTTCCATATCCTAACCAGATTATTGAACTAGTTGAATCGTCTATCTATTGCAGCTTATTAGATAACAGTCGATTAAGCAATATGGCTCAGCACTAACTAGATATTTCCAGCGAAGTTCACAAATATATGTGCCTGCCCTGATTGAGGGAGCTGCAGTACATAGCAAAACGCAAGAGGTAGGTCGGAGTGGAATACAACCGCTGTAAGTCACCAGTAATCGATGCTTTCTCGCACGTGCGTGTTCAGCGGCAGCGTGTAAGGCTGTTGCAGTCTCTACTACCGTCAAAGTGGTATCGGTCTAGCGAAAGGATACCTTAATAATAAAAATCAGATGACATTGATGGGAATGGACTTTGGGGAGATAAAGAGGGGTTCGCCCAACATCAGCCTGATTCAACGTTGCATTCGGCCTCACGCAGGTCATGCATGCATAGTGGCGGCCAATATAGATGCGAGCAGGCATGCATTTATTAATATTGCACGCCCTACTGACTATTTCTAATCCTGGGGTTGGCGCCACTAGCTATGACATAGACCTACCTAATCGGTCATTGGGACTGGGCTGTCTACGTTTATGATTTCGGCACTTAGTCCTATATGTAGAACAAACTACTGTAAAGTGTCAATATATAGCTGAATCTTCTATACCTATATAGACATGCATGCTTACTTTACTTTTGTCATTTCTTGGCAATTATCTTTAAATTGGTGATGGCGTCTAGTGAACACCCCATCGCTAGATCACAGGACGAGTGCCAGATTAATCATGTTTTTCGATGCGCCAGTCAGTCTCATTCCAGATTCAAAACTGTGCAGAGTCGATATGTGGTCGCATTGTGAGGCCAGGCAGCCTTACGAACTGTTGTTACCTCGCTCCCGTCAGTTTGCATCAGGTTCCGGCGAGTTTGGCCAACTACGGAGGTCTCACGGAAGTGGGTAAAGATTTATCCATGCATGGCCACACCGCGCAGATTGCTTGGACGGCTGCCATCGCCAGGGTTGGCTAATCTTCTTGCTATATCATTTGGAAACGACATGATCATTTTGCGACCTGACAATGAAACAAGAGCGTGCAAATTACGATGATATTGCTTGGGATTTGAATGATGAAGAGCTTGAAACCGCTAAACTTCAATTCGTGAGCAGTTCATTCTGCAAGCAGGTGGTATCAGCTGTTTCAAAGCGGTTTGGAGAAGCAGCAGCAGAGCTGGTGGAGATACGGCTCGGTGGCTACAATATACTTTACAGAGTGCGAGTTGATGGATCACGGAGCGATATTCTCGTCCGCATACCCTGTCCCAGCTCATCCCAGTTTCCAGAGGAGAAGACACTGCACGAGGCGACAACGGGGCTGCTCCTTCGAGAAGCAACTCACCTTCCTGTCCCAGAGATGCTTCAATATGAGACCATATCGGAAATTGGTCCATTTATAATGTTACCATACATTGAGAATGAAGGAGATATGTCTGATTTATTGTCTAGACGCAGAGACAATACCAACGAAGTACCAGTACTAGATACTGACATTGACGAAAATTTGTTAGAAAAAATGTATTCAAAACTGGCTTTGTGTCTTTTACAACTATGGCAGCCAGAGTTCAATCGAATTGGATCCCCTGAAAATAACAACACACAGTGTCTTGTCCTTGGAAGACCAATTACACAGAACATGAGCAATATGGTCCAGCTAGCAAATATTCCCCGAGATGTATTACCATCACCAAATACCACTTACAAATCAGCAGATGAGTGGTATACCACGTTGGCAAGGATGCACATAGCTCAGTTGACTTTTCAACACAACGACCTAGTTGAATCAGCGGATGACTGCAAAAACAAATACATCTCTAGATATTTATTCCACAAGTTGGCGAAGGAAGGGAAGTTTTCCACGTTTGGGTTCGCCGACGATAATTGGTCTGCTAAGGCAGCGACGGTGAAATCCTCCTGCTCAGCACCCGATATGGAAGGGCGTTTTCGGCTTTGGTGTGATGACCTCCGCCCTGACAGCTTTCTTGTCAATGAATGCAAGAACATCGTCGCCGCGATTGACTGGGAATTTACATATGCGGCGCCAACGCAGTTCATCCTTGATCCTCCATGGTGGTTATTACTGCATATACCAGAGATGTGGCCTGCAGGGATAGAAGACTGGGCAATGCATTATGAGCAACGATTGCATACTTGGCTTTCCTCCATTAAAACAGCAGAATCGTCCACACATCCAAATACGGTGCAGTTTAATCTATCTGAATACATGCGCGACAGCTGGGTAATGGGGCGTTTCTGGCTCAACTACGCCGCAAGAAAAAGCTGGGCATTTGACGCCATCTATTGGAAGTATCTGGATGTTAGGTTTTTCGGAGAGCGACAACACATGGCCGCCGGTGGATCACTGTGGATGGCACGCATTGGTATGCTTAATGATAAGGAAAAGCTGGCCATGGACGCGTTTGTTGAGAAGAAGATGAGCGACACAAAAGTTAGAAAATTGTTTACTTGGACGCCAGGCGACGCTCGCAAGCGTATGGCTGAGGTTTTGATGGAAGATTGAAGGTAGCCATAGCTAACAGACTACCCACTCCAGTGCAGAATCACCATATCACTTTACGACTATGTAATAAACGGTTTATTGGTGGCCTAAAAAGCTATATATACTGCTATTGCGCCTACAATTATTGCTAGAATTGCTCTAATAGCCCAAACCTTTTGCTCCGTGGCCTAACGGCATGGGCGATCGTTACTTGTAACGATGGCTTATGAATGGAAGTCACAGTTAGGGTATTCTCTAAAGTAAGTCACGATAAATTAAATAGTATACTTCTAACTATTGTTAAGACTAGAACTATTCATAGGAGTAGAACCCTTAAAAGAAAAACCATTACTTATATTAATTAATAAGACTTCTGTTCGGTTGTCACCTGAGCCACTATTAGGCAACTCCCCCTTCATGATGTCCCTTAACTTCAGCTTAGCTTCATCATGAAAACAAGCACTAGGAGCTACTGTTCATTCACACTTCATCTCTTTTTCTGTGATATCTTGGCTTTCGATCCCATTGTGATCTATTGCAGCTGATGCGATCGCTGTGATTAAGCAGAAATGCAAAGCAACTTCTAGACGAAATCGAGTCCGAGGCTACTAGCACCTCGAAAGATGCTTATTAATTTACATGTAATTACCAACTGCAATAAAGATATAATTTGAAGTTGTCAATTCTGAATTTTATTTCAGCAAGTTTTCTGCCGAGGAAAGCAAGGCAGCCAAGAACTCTTGTAAAATATCTAACTGAAGCTATATTATGCATACCTATGTTCTAGAAGACAAAGGTACCATATTCAGACAAATAAAACTCAAAGTTTAATAATTAGAAGGCGGAGCACTTGTAGCTCCGCCAGCCTCCGCCATGAGAAGCGCATTTGTTTTCTCCCAACCTCACACTCTGCCCGCCACAGTTTTCCTCAGCATAGTAGGTGCATGCGCAGCTGGCACCACTCTGGCAGTGGGTTATTTTAGCGCTGTTGGAACCATTCCACACGTAATTGTAGCAGGCGTTGACTTGATCGGTATTGCTCATTGGTTCAATGGTGGTTGAAGGCTCAGTGCAGTCACCCTTGGTATAGATGGTGACGTCGATTCGGTCTGCAACAACACCGGCAAGGAAAGCCGTAAAAGCGACGAGCTCGTATTTGACCATTCTGAATATTCGAAGGCTTTTATGGATGTTTTGTAGTTGTGTTGTAGACTGGGATGGTTGATTGCTTGAGTTTATTGTTGGTTTGGAGGGTTGTTAAATCTAGAGAAGGACTTTATTTCGACGAATAGAGCACGTATTTATATTTTTGGGTGGGCAGGGGATTAGCCTTCTCCTTCTCAGCCAGTATTCATTCACCTTCCTATTATGATCTTTCTTTAGTCATGTAATTCACAATAACCACAATCATTCCATACTTCCGGATATTTTTACTTTGAACGGACATAGCAATAGCTCCACATAAAGCCGCGACAACATATCTCTCACGCTACATAGTGGGGAGCTCATGATTACTTGAAAAGTCGCCGTAGCCGAAATGCTAATCAACTGACCGGGATTCTCAAGTTGAACCGTTTCATTGAATGCAGCCCCGTATTTCATGAATTTCGGTCCATTCCATCAACGAAGCACTGGATTATTCACCTTACATCTGTGCGAATTTATGCACAACTATGTGGGCACTCGTGCGTGCTCAACCAGTGCAGCGATGATGACGTCGAGGTCGTATGGCTCACTGCTTGTTGGTACGATCACGAGTAGTTACAATTCACGGTACTGAGAGGGGCGTCTCTCAGTAGATATGCTTGTGGTAACTTGATCTTCTATTATCTAGCTACTTTTGGAGGACGGACTCCTCCTCTATATGCAGGAATTGGAAGGCAGGCAAAACAGCTCAACTCTTCCGAGAAAACTTAAAGAGTGAGAGAAAAAAAAGAGGGAACGAACACTAGACACGAGTGATAATATTTTTTATCATACCATTGTGTACGGAGTATTAATACTATACTTATAACAATAGCATACAAGTTAGCCTTAGAACAGCAGTTAACTAGCTACAAGTCTTAGTTTCTGTATTATTAGCTACTTCTCTAAGTATACACTGGTACAAAGGATTCAGCTAGTTGGCACTATTTAGATTTTCTACATGGATACTCCTATTTTAAATGTACTAATACAACTACCCGACGGAGGTGTGGCTGGGTTCGTCTCTACCGGCAACCGGCACGCGGTGAACAGATCTAATCGCCGCCTGGAGCTTCAGACTTCACCGCACTATGACCGCAAAGTGGATATAGTATTGTTATTGTGAGAGACCCAGGAACTCCGGCCTTTTCACAATCCTTCACATGGCAGCAGAAAGAGTCTAGAGAGAGTCAACGAACCCCCAGAAAAGTTTCCGCGAGTGCAGATCATTGATCAACCCGCTGACACAATGGCGCAAAAGCTGCCCAATACGGCGCCTTCATAATTTAAATGTCGCTATTTTACATGCGCCGCAAAATATAGACTACATTATGAAATGGCAAGAGGAGGACTTATAGAGCGGCATTCTCAAGGCTATAGACTTGGAGTCGGGCAAGAGAGGGTTAGCACTTTGGCCAGTTGCAGACAATAAGATGCGCTAGAACTCTAGGCACTAAATAATAGTTTATATATTACTCCTCTGCTAATACTTTAATTACATTATTTAAAAAAGTAAAAGGTACCTAGGAAAGGAATAAATGAAAATGCCTTGCGAATTCGCACTAATCCCTAGGTCCTGATCCTGACGCAACCAACATTACTATTGCGACCGATTTTGCCATTGGAAGTCATTTCGTTATTGTTAATGTTTCACCTGTTGCTAGTTTCTTGTTTTATCACTGGCGAAGGCTTGGCTCGACGTATTATTGCTTGCCTTAATATCGTAGGCAGCTACCTACCTGTATCTAAATTCTGTTACCGGGTAGGCCTAATCAAGTATATCGTGTTTGGTGTTTCTCAAAATACTCGGCGATTTTCCGGCCCAATCGGCCGGCATTCCGGCATTTTTGGACGGAGTTCCGTCCCCACCTGGCAGCCTACACGATTCATCGGTCTCGGATTTGTCAGACGCGCATACCAGGTCGAACATTTCATCGACGCTGATGCCGCTATCATTTTCTGGATGACCGGGCATAGGAAATGGAAATCCCCGTCTCGTATATATCCATGGAATACGGCCGGGCTTGTCGGGCCTGCGCACAATCCAAATGCCGCTGCATTCCTCGCGCTAGTGGGCACGGTTGCCAGAGGTAGGTGCGGGCTTGCATATTATTACCCTCCGCAGAAGCCTGGAGCAGCCCGGCCATTCTAACCTTCCCCATCCCCTAGATGTCACCGCTTGCAGAAGGAGTGCCGCCCTTCGGTGCGGGTTCGCAAACCCAAGGCGCTGTCCAAGACGGCGCAACTGGAACAAAAGCTGGACGGTTTGATGGCCAAATTGCAGCCCAATTCGGATCAGACGACGCAATCGCCAGCACCAATCCATTGTGACCAAGAATCATCCAGTGAGAGTGTAAATCAAGTCGCCACCTCAGTATCGGATGAGCCGTCACATCATGGGCTATTAACCGTCTTTTCAGCGGTCGAGGAAGAGGAACTCCTGCAAGCTTTCTGCCGTGACAAACTGTACTACTTTCCCTTCATCAACATAACGCCTGGCACATCGGCACAGCAGCTGAAACAAACCTCCCCGTTCCTTTGGCAATGCATCGGCGCGGCTCAAGCCAGCAACTCCATTCAACAGGCCCTAATCGCTGCTAACATAAGGGAAACGGCTGCCAGGAAGCTGCTTGTAGACTGTAACAAGAGCCTGGATCTTCTTCAGGGCTTGCTTGTCTACGCGGGCTGGTAAGGCCATCTCTTGCGATAAGAGCCTCACTTTATGATACTAAACATACGTAGGATCACGTACCGAGTCCAGCCACAGGTACGATCCTCTTGCATATACACCCAAATGGCCATGGCTATCACTCGAGAGCTTGGTCTCGACAGGCCGCCTCGTGACGCAGGGGTCAACACAATCTCTGAATTCCCCATTGCGGAGGCTCTACCGCATCTGCCGCTGCCAGCGTCATCCGCCCGTACCATGAATGAAAGGCGCTCTGTAATTAGCTGTTATATACTCAGCTCGGTGTATGCCACGCTTCCTCTCTTCCGTGGCTTGGAGATGTATTTACTAAATATGCAACTAGAAACTCTCAATTCCTCGGGCTCGTGGAGCCTCTGCGATGGAACAAACATCTAGCGGAGTCTCTAGATATCCTCTCAGAAAGGCACGAGACAAAACATGATTTGATCCTGGTGGAAATTTGTCGCATTCGATTGATCACGGACAAAATTGTACAGCTAACACGCTCTGAACACGAAATTTCTGAAACACCACAAGCACCACTGTACTTCCATATGAACGCAATCAAACACGACCTTGACGCGCTGAAACGTAAAACATCACCTGATCTTCTGCAAGATAGTAAGTCAAGAAACCTACAGCCATGCTGCGACTATTGCGTCTGATCTGACTGAAATGGGAGCTATAGAACGCATAACTCTACATTTTTCTCATGCCGAAATCTCCCTATACGTAACTGCGGCCATGAAAATATATCCTCAGACAGACGCGGGGGAGACGAAGAGACTAGATTACCTCTACGCGTGCTTAATGGCTTCAAAGAGATATTTCGACTGCTTCTTCACAATTATCCCTACAGATTATGCAGCTTTCTCGGGGTTGGACTTGATTGAGGGTGCCCGGTGCCTCTATATATTGTTTCGCCTGACTGTGTTGGAGCGGCCTGGATGGGACCGCGAAGCAGTTCGTAATACGGTGGACATTCTGCAAGTTACCGACCGTTTCGATCGGCTATTGCAACAAGCGCAGGAGCAGCTCGCCCTCCGGACGTGGGATAACCAACCCGGAAACCTTAGCAACCTTGTTCTAATGGTCCGTAGGCTCCGGGGGTTATGGGGGACGATCCTGAATGATCAGGGAGCGGCTGCGCCAAACTTGACCGTGGATGTGACAACCCAAGATATGGGCGAGTGGGAAAGCTTTTTCGGCTTGTCAGAGGATCTGTGGATGAGTGATCCGGCAGCATAGGCAATGAGTACTTTGCACTCCAACGGCAGTTGAGCCTGTTGGGTTAGCTACATACGGAGTGTTTCAACAGAAGTTCAGAGAGAGACTAGGGTTAATAATAAAGCTGATAAATCAATACTTAGAGTACGTTACTATAATAATGTGATACTCCACTTGAACCCGTGTTTTGGCTCCGAGACCCTGTGGCAGGGTGCAAGCAACGGTGGTACGGAGCGGCACAAGTCCCAACTCCGATGATGCTGCTCTTGCGTCAGATACAAAAGGGAGCCGATGGAAACCCCAAAACGTCATCATATTAGGAGCAGAATCTGTTGCAGTTGCAGTCGGTTGAAAAGCCGGTTAATATTCTTCCACTTGAACTATCGTCATTCTCGCAGCAATGGAAAGCGCTACTACCGAGAACAGCTCCAACTCCGCCAGCGATCAGCAGCCATCAAACGCGGACAAGGAAGTCAAAATGCGTTCCCCAGATCATACACAAGAAAGGGGAGAAGAAACCAAAAATGAATCCTCCAACCACCAGGCACAAGGGGTGGAGAGCCAGACGGCCTGGTTGACGGGCATTCCCCTCGTGATGGCGACGATTGGGGTGACGCTCGTTACCATGCTATTCATGCTGGATGTTGCCATAGTGACAACGGTAAATAATACATTTATCACTACTATAAGATCTTTCTAACGCAATGGTCCAGGCGATTCCTCGCATAACGACCGAGTTTCACTCACTGCAGGACATTGGATGGTACGGAAGTGCCTACACCATTTCGAGGTACGAGGCGCGGATAGTTTCTTTCAAGTGTGCTCAATAACACCTTCCACAGCGCTGCTCTGCAACCAATGAATGGAAAGCTCTACAGACATTTCACGCTCAAGGTAGGCGTTTTATACTAGATCCGTTGCAGGCTGTCACTTATACGGTCGGTAGTGGACATATCTCTCCTTTTTCGCTGTGTTTGAGCTTGGCTCGCTCATCTGCGCCGTGGCCACCTCATCAACAATGTTCATCATTGGACGCGCAACAGCTGGCATAGGCTGCGCGGCTTTGATGAATGGCGGCCTGCTTATCGTTGCCGGCTCTGTGCCCATGCACCGCCGACCAGGTAAATGCAAGACGGCGAGCTGCAAACAAGTCGGATGCTAATCTTTCTCTTGAATGAATAGTCATAACTGGAATCAGCATGGGAGGTAAGTACTGGTTTGTAAATTTTTCTGTGGCATGTAGAGTCTGGCTCTAACCAGCTTGTCATTCTTAGTCGCGCAGATTGGTTTCGCCTGCGGTCCTCTGCTTGGAGGCGCATTTACAACATACTCATCGTGGCGCTGGTGTATGTCCATCAGGCCCAGGTTTACGTTTTCCTTGGCTAACGTCTTGTCTAGGCTTTTATGTCAATCTACCTATCGGGGGCCTCGTTGCTGTCCTACTGATGTTCACGCGCATTCCGGAGCAGATGCCAAAGAAACCCTTCCGCAAAGTATTGCCGACGCTGTCACTCACCCGCGACTTTGACATTATTGGATTTGTATTCTTCGTGGGCGCATCGTTGCAGCTCCTCTTAGGGCTTGAGTACGGCGGCAACCAATACGCATGGAACAGCTCCACGGTGATTGGCCTCCTCTGCGGCGGCATCACCACGTTTGCTGTGTTCGCTCTCTGGGAGAATCACATGGGCAAAGACGCCATGTTCCCTGGATACCTGGCCAAACAGCGGGTGGTTTGGTCCTGCAGTATGATGTTTGCAATGATATTCGGCATCACGGTCCCGTTGCTGTACTACAATCCGTTATACTTTCAAGCGGTACGTGGCAAGTCGGCCCTCATTAGTGGCGTTGATTTGCTGCCCACTATCATTGGTCAATTGGTCATGGCAGTTCTTTCCGGCATCATGAGTAAGTAGATTATCTTAGTATCCTTCCATGGGTCCCATGAGCGCGGCGCTGACTGCCGGATTTCTAGCGGGCAAACTCGGTTATTACTTGCCGTGGGGTGTGTTTGGCAGCATCCTCACCGCAGTCAGCAGCGGGTTGATCTCGACCCTGTCAACGGATACTTCAACGGTAAAGTGGGCTGCTTATCTCGTCGTAAGCGGCTTGGGCCGTGGAGCAGCATTTCAGGTGGTGAGTCTCCATGTTTTTAAGCACTACCCCTGTCAGATACACCGACAAATGCTGACGCGCGCGCGGCAGCCAATGGTTGCTATTCAAAATTCTGTGTCTCGCACCGATCTGGCTGCTGCCATGGCCATCCTAACATGTAGCCAAACTTTTGCTGGCGCGGTATCAGCGTCAGTGTCTCAAGTCATCTTCGCGCAGGGGCTACGAACCAACATTCCAAAATACGCCCTTACTGTCGACGTCGATGCTGTACTTAAAACCGGCGCGACAGGTTTCCAGTCAGTCGTTCCGCCGGCAGATCTGCCAGCTGTGCTAGCTGCTTATTGTAAGAGCATTAATTGGGTCTTTTATTTTGTGGCAGGTCTTTCCGTTTTGCAGTTTGCATTCTCATGGGGCGTAGGGTGGAAGTCGGTAAAGAGCAAGAGAGAGGACAAGGTTGGAAGTTCCGGGAAAGTATAATCCCAAAGTATGAATCGACCCGCTTCCAGCCGAATACTAGCCTTGAATTGGCTAGTTCGTCATTTATTTAAGCGGGCACGACCCGTACTGCTATAAAATAGTGGTTGAGACGCCTTCGGTAGTTGTTAGATGCAAGAATGATGGAACCAAGTTGTCACCCAGCCGCCTAATCTCGTATGTGATGTTGCGATAATAAGCCATACAATGTCTTCCGACTCATTCAGCCCCGCAGGCACGGTTTAGCCGGTACGGGGGATACTGGAAGGGTCGTTTTGGGGAGAAATTGAGTCTGTCCAGATGTCGCATACCTGAAATCGGCAAATCGGCAAATGAATAGGTATTAGATACGGCTTTCCTATTTTGAAATAATTAAGTTTAGTTTTAGACTCGAGTTGGCTATCTATTTCTCTGTATAGTGCTTATAAGCACCGTTTATCAGGTTCGCCATAAATTCCCCTCGTGGCGTATTCCCCCTTTCGGCGTATTCCCACTTGATGTTGGTACCACCCAGCTTCAATCTTCAGCTGACCCTTCTAGTGCTGATGCGAGCAATAAAGATAAATAGCAGGGGGCACGCACAGGGCAGCGTTAGACATCCACATCATTACCGGAGGGATCTCGTTGAATTTTCCGAAGCGGCCATGTGCACGCCATACAACTTCCACTTAGAGGGTAAAACTTATCTACATTGAGTGATTTCAGTATAACCCCGCATGTCGTAATTAGAGTAGATTTATATAAACTATATAAATACTCCGTGCAAAACTCACATTGACCTGTGTTCTTGATTTATATTGAAACTCGTCGAACACAGCCCAAATGAAGCAGCTTCTCTTTGCCTCCCTCGGCTGCTTCGCCGCCTCTGCACTCGCAGCAGACTGCTCGAATCCGGCGGGTCCTATTCCGTCGGAGCTGTTGCATGTTTACTGGGATGCTCGCAACAAAATGTGTTCCAATTCCGATTGCGCCCTTGGAAAGAATTGTCAGGTTTCGGCATCGGGGACTAGCAACAACAAACAACTAGTAGTCATTCTATCACGGACAAAGAGTTCAGGCTCAGGATTTCCGAATTGTTATGTATGATTTCTTTAATAATAGGGGATAATCCTTCTAGCGTTGCTAATATATGCTTTAGGATGGTACAAAGTAGGTCAATCATGGTTGCTGTTGTTAATACCTAAATCTGATGGAATAAAGCGACATTATCAACCAGTGCGTTTATAATCAGCACTACTTCGACGGCCGATGGGTCTATAACGGCCAGACATACAACCTTGTATCAGGTATTGCTGATATAACTCCTCCGCCGAACGGCTGCAACGTCGCCAAATACTGCGCCTACACATACTTCAACGACCACTGCAAGATTACTACTTGGAGAGGCAATGGCCAAGTCCCCAACTGTACGCCGCTTCCGATCTCGCAGACTCTTTAGTAGACAAGATTAGTGCTAATGTTACACTTTAGTCTTTGAATGTCTTACAGATAGATCTTGCAACAGCGGCGCCAAATGCATCAATGGCTTGTGTTGCCATGCGGATAAACTCTCTGGCGGCGCTTCGATGTGCCCCACGATAAGCGATTTGCAGCATTGCGGAAATTTTCAACGCACCCCGGATTCTGTTGGTAATGCGGCTTGGTCACCACCAGACACCGATATTCCAGGTGGTTTGAAGTGCGGCTGCTAGAGAACCGCTATATTTCCTAATGCGCCCACGACGCCAGGCAAGACGTGTCGGGGCAGATAATTAGGCAGCGTCTGCTTCATTGAGCGTGAAGTTCTAATGGATGTGAGCTAGCTGGCTACTGGCTGTAGGAATGGTGGAAGACGTCATGGCGGCCTCTGTATTTCTTGCTGTTGTCCTGTCTCGGCCGTGCTGGATAATGGCTAACCCTAACCCCCGAAGCAGGCCGCCAGCCACAAGCCCATGCGCCACGTCGACCCACTCACTACTGTGTGGCTTGATTTCAGCTTTGTTATTATTAGTGGCCAATATCACAAGTGACACGGCGTCAGCTTCAAGAGCTGATGAGATACAAGCACCCCATTTTTCTTTTGCAGATGTAAACCTAACGATCACGAGCGTATCTCTGGTCTTGTCTATTCTAGAGAACTTCAACGCATACAGAACTTGGCACACCAACACCATGGCTCCCGTCCTGCTAGACCTTGTCCGTCGCGCCTTTGCCCCCGGCCGCCCGTCAGACGCGTTTTCGGCCCAATGGCGAAACCCTGGCGACGTCTTCTCCGTGCTCCTCATTCTTGGTGGTGACATTGTCGCCCGCGCCCTTGCGCAGCTTGTTGGCTCAAAGATAACTCCAGTCGCATTCTCGTTTGGTAACCTCTCTTTCCAAAATGCCCCAAGTCATTCATTTGCTGATTATGTCGTAGGATGGGTCGCGTTTGCTGTCACTGCAGTGGTGAGGGCAATTGGGGATAACAAACTCATGCCGCCCCCTGAGACTCCCTGCCAAGTCACCAACGCCAAATCAGGATACACGCGGAGCAACAACTCTTGGATCATCAGTCGCATTGTTAGGGACTTTGATGTGTGGAAAGATAAGCAGGTGTCGGCGCACCTTGAGACCATGCTCAAGGCCAAACACGATTTTGACACGAATAAGGCGAATCAGGAAGTACCTGGATCGGGTAACGACTTGGCCTTTCCTAAAAAAGCCGGCTTGTGTGTCTCTGTCTACAAGGCCGAGCAAGCCCACGTTGGTGCTCCAGGATATGACTCTGTCTACTGGTTCGGGTGGGGCACAAGCATCCTACAACTGGGCATTGCAGCCATTCCCTGCGGTGTATACGGCGATTGGGGCATAATGCTGATCACAGTCGTTGGTATCCTGCTCTCCTTTGCCACCGGAAGCCTGCCGCAGTGGAAGGAGGAGAAATGGGCCTGCCGCAACAAGTCCAAGAAGGATGTAATCGTGACAACAGGCAATGGCAGCCAGCATGCCGTTCTTATCTTGGGCCAGGGGAAAGGGCTGGACCTTGAAGACCTTGCCGCAGGTCCAAGTGACATCAAAGTGTCAACCCAGCGCACCACCCGGTTTGCCTTGCTGGCTCTCGCTCTCCTATGGGTCCTCCTCCTCATCACCGCGGCGGGTATCAAGGAAAACACTTGGTTCTTGCTGGCTGTGGGCGGCCTTGGCATTTGCCAGAACATTTTTGCCGCGGGGATAATGCGGGATCCCGCCGCATATGGTATGCCGCTTACATTTGTTGGAGTTGTTGGGTCGGCAAAGGTCATGGACACTTTATTTCAGGTGGAGGACAAGTACCCATACGCGGGTGCGAGTATGCTAGCTACCTTCTTCCCAGGAGACCTCAAGGAGGGTGAGAAGGCAAAGTGGAAGGATCTGGAAGCGACTGCCAAGGAAAGGTGGACTTCCTGGAAAGCAAGTTACGTGAGTTAAATTATAGTGTTAAGGTCAATGTATCATTCATTTCAGCAGCCGAGGTGTTCAGGGGTTAGTTTTAAGATTGATGATTACTGGCTAGGATTGGCCTGTAAATGAATACTTATAGCCTATGGCTAGATAGCTATCACGTGTAATAAGCCGAGACTTCCGGCATTTGTAGTAGTAGTAGTGATTGTGCGCCGTACTCAGAGCTGGTATATCCCTACTAGGGCAAAGTGCAGTATATAATGGATGCAAATTATCTAAAAAATTCCAGGTTACAAGCTTAAGAGGATAAATCAAGACAAAAGAAGGCAAAAGACCAGATGACAAGATTGGGTTCTCCGGGAGTCATCTCAAGCGTAGCCAACTGAATGCAGGTGTTGGAGATCAAGACAATGCAGTTGGGACATTCAATATTGACTAGAGCTCAGCGGCATGACTGGATACCAATTTCTGCAATCGTTTACCGCCATCTTTAAAATCGGTGTCCACAGCATGCCAAGCGAGGAACATCTCTCCTTCACCGCCAACTAGGATCAGCCCCGTGAGCGCCTTCGCCCGCTTCACAACAGCCAGTGCTTGCGCAGGAGTTTGGCAAATTGGGCCGCCAACATTCAGCGACGTGTTCACAGATACTTCCGCTCCGAGCCGGCGGCCCATAGCCTGCAGATAGTCGTGGACCAGCGGGTTGGATTCAGACGTAACTATCTGAACCCTACACGTCCCGTCCTTGTGGACAACAGCGGGAATCTTTTCGTGAGCCAAACGACGTGCCTTTACTGCAAGAACCATGTAGCGGTAGGCGTTGTAGTCATCGGCCGCCGCGCCCTCGGACAGCTCAAAGAACCGGTCGGCATGCTCCCGTGTCACCATCGGCGCCAGGGGACGAATTGCTTCACGAAACTTTACTCGCTCATTAAGTATTTGCCTAGTGTCGGGGTTGCAGGGATTGGCAAGGATGGAACGCTGTCCCAATGCACGCGGACCAGTCTCAGCTGAGCCTTGGTACAGGCCGAGAACGCCGTCGCGTTCAAGGGTATACGCCATGAGGTCGGCGACCCTCAGACGATCAGCGTCATGGTTGACGTTACCGAGTCGCTGGAAGGCGATTTTTGGATCCTTGTCTAAGGCAGCCTGAATCTCATCGACTGTAGCTGGAATTCCGCACCAGGAGGCCTGCTTCAGGTTGTCACCGCAGGGGACCTCTGCTCGCATGGCAGCGCTGTACGCAGCCCCTATTGTGACACCGGCATCGCCTGTCACAGGAGGAATCCACAACTTGAGTTGTGTGTCCATGCCTAGATTGCGCTTGTACCATTGGTTATCGAAGTGTTCCAGTAGTCTCATATTAGCGAGCGCATTAAGTGCAGTCCCGCCCGACATGACAAGCTGATCACTGCGACTGTTGCGAATCAGGTAATCGACGATATGGAATATGACGTCTTCAAAAACAAGCTGTGTGGCAGCAGCGAGATCGACGCGATCACGGGTGATGGCCGAATGCTGGATGGAATTGATGTCGAGGACAGCATCGGGGTTCCACATTCGCTCGAGGGGGATGGGTTTGCCGAGAATGGCCTCGAGTGCCGGCGTGTAAGGAGCATGCCATCCAGCGATGTGCCAATTCGCCAGCTGGCGATTCAGCTGAACCTGTCCATCGGCGCCGAAATGGAAGATGTCTCGCAGACGTCGATAATAGGGATTGGTAAGTCTGTTGTCGTCCCCCCAAGCGACCGCCCCCATATAGCGGCCCTCACTGCTCAGCGGCGTCCAGCCGCCTTGTGTCGAGCTGATGACACTGTAGAACCAACCAAGCGAGTCGCACACACTTTGGTTGCAATAGAGCTCGGTGACCTTTCCGTTCTCTCCTCGATAGTACGAGATGGATCCCCGATCCCCAGTCCCGTCCACGACTGAGATCATGGTCGGTCGACCATTCTTCGCGAATGGAGAGGCGGCATATGAAAAGGAGGCATGGTTCTCGTGGTGTGGAAACATGAGCAGCTGCGGAGTGACATCGAGGCCAAGCTGCTCACGGATCTTGTTTGGCGCCTGAAGAGCTTCCTTGAATTGTTCGGCCGGATCCATTGCATCGTCGCTCTTTAAAAGCTTTAGATTATATGGAAACTCTTCGGCGAAGCTCCTCACGAACAATGATTCCAGGTTGCTGTAGTCCCAACTTGTCCCCCAGGCCGCCACTTCAGAGGGCTGTACACCGCGGGCAAGTAGACGGCGATGCAGCTCATTAATGGCGTGCTTGGGATAATGCTTATAGTGCTTCTCCCCGCTAAATCGTTCTTCTTCATCGTTGGAGAGGAGCTGGATGCCGTCCAGCAGCGAAACCTTCAAAAGCGCGGCACCGGCGTTGTGCCCAGCTACTCCTAAACCGACAATGTAGCAAGTCTTGCCTGAGCGAACTCGCTGCTTGATGTCGTCAACTATCTTCATCCCGGTGGGAGAATCGGCAGAGAACAGGCCCGCTTTCGCATAGCGGCGCGTTGCAAAGCGTTGCCAAGTCTGGCCGGCCCAGCGCGCAAACGCCGGGTTACGCGGTCCAGCCATACGATAAGTCAGAGAGAGGTAGCTGAGGCTGGGTTCAAAATCAAACAGGCCAGTAAAGAGAAGGGTTAAGAGGTGTGCCGATCAAGAGCAGCCAAAACAGGAACAAATGTTCTGCGGCGCATTAGGAGCCATATATGTACATCCGGCAGGGCCGATGGCATATGCCACTAAAATCTCACATAATAATTGTCTTGAAAAATCAATTAAAATGGAGCTAACGAATGGTACATTATTAACTGGGAAAAAGCTGCGGAGTTCACGCGCAAGTTGAGCGCTTCAATGATGATAGTCTCCCGCAAGGATGATAGATTGATTTGTATTTGTATTACATAACTTTTCTGAAGAGCTAAGCTAATAGACGCCAGAACACTGTGTCTTAATTTTCAATTTTCCATTCAAAACTTTTAAGGGTGCTGGGAGGTGAGAAACTACTGAAGTGTTGGTCACAGGAGCGACAGTTAGAGGTCCCAAAAGTTATGGATGAGTACTCAAAACCATTTCAAGAAATGGGACCTCTAACAATGATACAGCTATTAACGGGCTAGCTCATCTACGTGGGAGAAAAATTAATCAAGTTTCCTCTACATCTCTCCCAGTAGATCCAATCTAAGCTATGAGGCCAGCCCTGCCTGTAACTTTGACCATGATTTCGCCGAGCGGATTTACCGCATTCTTGGCTTTCTTTGGAAAACCAATGACACGAATATAATGGATTCTGACATCTTCTACTGTGCTTCCGCAAAGATTCATCTCAAATGTGCGGACAACTCTTGCAATTGTCATGTACAACTCTGTTGTTGCCACCCTGCAGGAGAAGTTAGGTCATGCTGCTGTTAAATGGCCTCTCCCGACATAAGATAAGGTTAAAAAAAATTCCGCTTACTGATTACCAATGCATGCTCTGCTGCCCTTGCTAAAGCTAACGAGAAAATTGCTCAAGGGAAACCCAGCTTTCGCCGCCTCAATCCACCGAACAGGGTTGAATGTGTGAGGATCGGGGAAGATCTCGGGATCAGTGTGAACAAAGTATGCCGACTGGCTAACTGGAGTCTATTCAAAGTCAGAAAAGACTGTTCAAATTGAATAGTTGTCAATAGATAGGAACCTGCTTACTCCGGGTGGGATAGCATAACTGCCGTATTGGAGCGATTCCTGTGTAGATAATCGTGAGGAAAGGCCTGCAAATCCGAACGACAAGCGCAAGCTCTCATTCACGACTCCAGTCTGCGACAAATTAGACTTCAGGTGTCTTGTCATTTTGTTGATGTAAAACATGATACAGGGTGACTCACAAGATAAGGAAGGCTCTCCAGCTGCGACATTGGATAATCGTTTCCTGGCCGAGATGGCAAGGTACTCAGTTCTTCACGGAGCTTCGTCAAATGCGTTTTATCGTTTAAAAGGTAAAACATGCCAACGCTTAGAGCTCTCGATGTTGTCTCAGTTCCGGCAAGGAGGAGTGCAGTGCCCTCATCCAGAAAACGATCAATGTCTCTCTCCGCTTTTGGAATGTTTTGATTAAGGAGTACCGATACAATGACCGACTTGGCCGTGTCTTCAGTTGCTTCATCTAAAGAGGCAAGAATTGTGTGCCTTACCTCTTCTTTGAATGTCAGCAGCTCCGCAACCGGTGGGAAGATCAAGCGAATGATGGGAATAGGGAGCTTTCTGAGGATGGTAACTAGACTCGGAACAAATCGCACAAAGTGAAAGCCAAACAAGACGCCGAGGACAGCTTCACTGACCGCCATCTTGTAGTCAGGGAGACTAAGATAGTCATGGTGCTCTCCATAAAAACGGCAGGTGATAATATCAGCTGTCAGGGCTGAAAATACGGAGTCGAGGATAACCAGCTCCTTGTTCTTCATGGAGGCTTCAAGGCGCTCGCATAGTTTGTCAAGGCGCTCATTGATCATGGACTCCATAGAAACGACAGCACGTTTGGAAAAGTAGGGGTTAAGATAGCCACGACGCGCCTTGTGGTGGTGGTGGTCAATTGTTGCGACGATTGAAGTTGGGAGTCCAAGTGCCTGGCCAATGGCCGCGTCCTTGTCAACCTTGCGAACACCTCCAGCGTAAATGTTGCTGTAGTAATGTGAGTCGCGGATGTGCAACTCCCTTGGGTTAATGCGGACGATTGGCCCTAGAGAGGTAAATGTCAGCGCTGCATTCACAGAACTCGTCGTTAAGTAATGGCACAGTCTTCGCACGTACCGTATTTCTCATGCATCTTCTCGATTTGCCAGAGGTATTGGCCATCTTTAATGACATCGTACCAAAATTCATATAAACTGCTTGCTGCAGCCAGTTTAGGACCAGGGAAACGGTGCAGTGGGTGTAGGTATAAATTGTATAACCATGAATAAGCCAAGTAGGATGTGAGTAGGGCCAGAGCAGTCCATAAATATAATTGAAGCCTTTGCTCTACATCGCCTACCGACTTGAACATCGTAGCCCAGCTGTACGGGACAGTACGATATAAGGATTCCATGGCCTGAATGCGCTGTTACTGTAAATAATCGGCGAATTGGCAACGCTCCGAACCTGAGCTAACATATAGGCGGAGTGTAGGTGGCTGCGTATATATTACCATACGCAGAATCTGCAGCATTTGCACTGCGTCTACTTCGTAATCAGAACAATGAGAGAAAAAACCCCTATCCCTGCTAGTGCTTTTATGTATGAAAAAACCCGACCTTTCTTTCAGCTTCCACACGCTTGGCAAAGATTAAAATAAGCAGCATTGGTCATCCCCACCGGCTCATATGCAAGTACCCAATCAAACGTAGTCTATGTTGAGTCATTTAAGAGTCCCGCGAAACCCCAAATGGAATGTAGCCGAATGGCTGAGAATTGTATTAAATAGAATTGAGTACCGAAGTTGCGTTAGAATCTGACGCGAGGCTTCGAGCTAAGTATGGTGGATATCCGTAGCCTTGGTCACATTCATATTCACGACGCGATCCATATTTGTATTGACGGAATCATCCATATTTCTTTACTGTACCGCCTCTCAATTCTTCGAGAAGCTGCTCCGTAGTGGATACAATGCAGTGTTATCAGTAGCCACCAGAGCACCAGTCTAGGCGGGCAGTGGCTGGAGCCGATCATTGTAGGGGCTACTGTAACAGGGTTAAAAAAGTGTCAGGGATCTAGAACGTAGCTATATATTGGATGCCAAGGGTACCCGACTAGGGTCTGGCATTGCTTGATCTTTTTTGGGTCTCTGTGGTCGAGTGGTTACCTAGCACCCTTGTCCTTTCGAAAAGACAGCATTCAAACGACAAATTGTGGATAGTCAGGATCACAGACCAGCAATTGAGTTATTTTGGCCCATTGCCGGAGCGCCCACCTTAAAGCAGTGAGGGCTTGCATTGGCTTCCACAGAGGGAAATGCCGAACAGCCGGACCAATACATACGATGAGGAGAGTACAGTCAATACATAACACAATCCACATATATAAGCTCAAGGCATGAACATAGCCCTACCATGAACCCCATTTCATAATATGCTTGAAATAGGAAGGAGAATTTCAGAAATCCGTTATTGTTTACTTTTATGTTAATAAGCTGTATTGTGTTGTTTATGCATTTTGTTTGTTATTTTTGCATGTCAGCGAAGAAAGGAGATGACCAACAAATAAAATTTAGAAACAGAGGGAGGGGGCCGTAACGGCTACTATCCGAATCTATAGCCACTGTGTGACAAATGCTCTACACTTCTGAGTTAAGTCAGCGCTAAATACCTGTTTACCCACTTACCGATCTATGAAATATCGAATATGGATGGCTAAGCCTCCCAGGCCGTAATCCGCCACCCGACTGGTGTGTCAATATAAACGCACACGTATTGGATTTGCCAAGAATTTCTCTGGCCTGACCAAAGCCTCCTATTACTGTGCGCCATTTTCACCTCTCCACCGTGTAAGACAATCAATAAGATATTTAGCCAAAGCGGAGGTGAGACGTAATCAATAGATCCCGTTATTGCAACGGAGCGCACGGACTTGACCCGGAGTTGCCGAGTCCACGGTGAGCTAACTATGGCCACCGATTGGTTGGTCGTTAAGGATGTTGGCTGATTCGATTAGATAGCAAGAGAGAAGGAAAGAAAGAAGGAGAGAAAGAAAGAAAAGTGATAAGAGTTTCTTTTTTGTACAAAAAAAAAAGAAAAGAAAAGAAAAGACCATCGCGCTACTTTGCCGCATCAGTATTCAGTCCGATCTTAGCCAATGACCATAGGATTGAGCGTAAAATTGAAACATGGACTAAACTCTTGTTATTATAATTGGCCAGAATATATCTGTTATATAAACTGATCAACAGAAGCCTGCCTACCACGGTCAATTAGTCGCTGAACGGTAATCTCCTCAAGCTGGCTTAGAGAATGTGGCATGTACTGGTACAGTTTAGATAGTTGCAATTATATCATATATCTAAACTTCTCCCCACTTGCAATGCTGTCCATTTATTGGTCAGCACTAGTAATATGTAATATTATAAAGCTGTAATTTATCCCGGTGACCAAGATACTGAGCTACGTCAAAGTTGCCATTGTATCAACCTTTCTCAACACAGACTGGGGAAAGTCGGCTGATTATCGAAATGCCTGGTTCTTTTACAGACGAAGGGCTTGGATCGGAAACTGCGTCTCCTGGATGGAGGGAGAAAAGCGAGGCAGTGGTCGCCGGCCCGCTCAACTATTTACTACAGCATCCGGGCAAAGGTGTGCGCTCGCAAGTCCTCGAGGGCTTCAACACTTGGATGGGTGTGCCGGCTTCCAGCCTTCAAATTATCACTAATTCCATCCAAATGCTTCACACCGCGTCGTTACTAGTTGACGACATCGAAGATGACTCCGTTTTGCGCCGAGGGTTGCCTGTGGCACACAGCATCTATGGCGTACCCCAGACGATTAACAGCGCCAATTACTTTTATTTTAAAGCAATGACGGTGCTTCAAAAACTGGACAGCACTGAAGCTACAGACCACTTTGTCAACGAGATGATGAGGCTGCACCTTGGGCAGGCTATGGACTTGTACTGGCGAGACTCGCTCATTTGTCCGACGGAGGCCGACTATCTTGAAATGATTGGCCATAAGACTGGCGGCCTTTTCAGGCTCGGCGTCCAACTCTTACAAACGCAATCTACTCAGCCGACATCTCCGGATCTTCTCCTCCTAGCCGATATCATTGGAGTTCTCTTCCAAGTCCGAGATGATTATCAAAATCTTTGTTCAGAAGAATACACAAAGACAAAAGGTTATTGTGAGGATATTACTGAGGGAAAGTTCTCATACCTCGTCATACATAGCATCCATCAGGACCCGACCAACATGGACCTGATGAATATCCTAAGGCAGAAAACCGCCGATCCTGACCAAAAGAGATATGCGGTTCAATGCATGGAGAGGACCGGCAGCTTTGAGTACACACGTGCTTTTATTGACGTGCAAATCAATAGAGCAAGGGAAATAATAAACAATCTCAGCTTCGGTAATGGGAGGGAAAATCCGCTGTACATTTTGTTGGATAAGCTGACATTATAAACATCAATGACGATTCAGTGTTGAAGGAGCCCTACATCTACTAGTTGTAGTTGTATCTGATCAAGTTGGTATAGAAATAATCTAATTAATTACACGCCGAGATAAATGCCATGTTAACATTAATCCATCCACTCATGACCTTTGCCTGTAAGCTAGGAACTCAAGAGCGACATGAGCAATGTCGAGCATCGTATTTTCCAGTACGCTGCCTGCAGCCGTTGAGAGCATGAATTAATCAAAGATATTCCAGCATACTACTGCTCTGTGAGCAGCTAATTCCCCTTGTTCATCAAGTAATGTCATAATCTTACCATGACGTGGCCTTGATTATGGAGCAGAGACCCTGCTCGGCGGTGTGCGGCAAGAGAACCACTTCTCCTAGCCGTTTTCCGCCATGCACGTGGCTATTACCCATGAGTAACTGAGCCAATTTTTGTCAAAAGGGGCTGGTCTGACAATTACGAACAGACCGTTTAGGTTCGAGGCGGCAAAAGCCGACCATGGGTCAAAAGATCAACAGAGACTATAACTAGCCCGGGCGGCAGGCGGGTCTTCGGCATCTCTCTTGGCAGGGGTACTTTATAGGGCTGTAGAAAATTGGTTCCATAAACTCCGTCGGTCCATTCCACCCGAACAGCATACGCTTAGTAGTAGATGAGCTGGAGCCAGATGGCTGTGTTTGTAAGTGCTTTTTGAATTTGAGCAAGGACTACACCGCTCCACTGAGAGAGTTATCGTTCAGTAAGATTTTAGTGGCAGGCACAACGGCTCCCCCGAATACAGCCGGACCTGGATGGAGGAATATAAATAAAACTAGACTGAACACAATTGCAGTGAAATAGTGTAATTCATTATTTCCCCGGCAAGGTATTCTGTATTTCGCATTGCCGGCAGCTGGATTCCGTCAAGGCATTGCCAACTCTTCTGCACGACAGCATCTTCCATCGCCTTACTCACCTTGCTCTCACTTGGTGCAGCCAAGCGAAGCACCAGAATTCTTAGATAACAAACGGAGATGGGCATAATGGCTGCCGATATTGAAGCTACGCTCTATGCAGAGCTCAAGGACTTGCCACGCCCTCAGTACCCGTTTGCTGATCTGGCAAACCCTCTGATTGACGATCTGGCTGCAGAATGCGATCAATGGATTGATGCAGATTGTCCCTTTGAATCAATCAAGGCACGGGAGGCACATAAACGACACCGGTTTGGTGATATTGCGGCACGCGCGTATCCATCCATGACGATTGAGGAGCTTCGGCCCATTTCCCGTTTCTCTGCTTTTTTTGCCATCATTGATGACTACCTAGACCACAGCAGCAACAATGAGGTCAATGTGTACAGATCAAAAACCCAGGCGCTGCTCAGCGGCGAGGATCAGCAAGAGCCAGAAACGGGATTCTACCACCAAGTCTGGCTGCTGCGACAGGATGCAATGGCATGCAAAATGCCACAACCCCTGTACGAGGAATTCATCGATTCCATCATGGCGCTCTTGACAGGGTACATTGACGAGAAGCGCTATATATCCGCCGACAAGCCGCCGCCGCTGCCCGTTTACAATGTAATTCGCCAGCAGAGCAGCGGGTCAATCCCCTTTGCCAAGTACCTGTGCATGCAGAAAAACTACCGCCAGCTCCCTCTCACAGTCCTTCGCCACCCCATCATTCTGCGCCTGCACGATCTACTCGGAACATTGGTTGGCTATCACAACGACTTTGTCTCGCTGCCCAAGGAGCTCGCCCGCAAGGGAGATGTCATTAACCTTGTCATGACCATCCAGTCGGAGATGGGACTGGACTTGATTAGTGCCTATAAGAAGTCAATGGAAATTCACGATGATGCTCTTGCAGAGTTTGTCGTTTTGCAGAAGAATCTACCCGACTTTGGAGAATGGCAGAGCACGGCTGAGGATTACGTTGAGGATCTTGGAGTCGCGCTGCAGGGGATCTATGCCTGGCATATTAAGGCTTCGGGTCGGTATGTACCTGGCGGCTATGTAGAGCCACAGCATAAGAGCCAGGAATTCACCTGGGATACACAACCAGCTCAGTAGTTTAGTATTTGGGGACTATCCTTGATTAAAAAGAAGTGCAGTAAACACAATATTAGTAGCTTTCTATTTCCAATTTCTCTGCCAAAATGCATGCTATTTAATTCTTAATAACAGTTGTTCAGTTATCATGGGGTAAAGGCTGTAAGAATAATGCTTCTGTCTTCCTGTTTGATATGCCAGTTGTTGGCGTCAATAACAAACAAGGGTGGGAAAGGGAATAGGAGTATGGGGAATGAGTTTAGAGCATCTTTTGGTGGTGGCGTCTAGATAGTGCTGTTCCTTGGTGGCTTTTTGGCCGTCGTTCCCGACCACGGCTGCGTCCTTATCCACTTGTTCATATACTCCCCTACCTGTCAGCCCTTCTACCATGGAGTACGTATTACCCAACAGCTTCTTGACCAGCCGGTTGGTGCCGATTAGGCCCTGGCCCCATCTCCACAGCTATTTCTGGCAGCAGCCACCCTCTTCCTCTTCTGGCCTTGTTTCCGACCCTCTATTCTCGGCGTCGAGGCCACTTTCTGCCCGCGCTTGGGCCATATTGCGCTTTCTGCTCCTCCAATCGAACATCAGCGTGCTGGATTCCTACCGACCCGTAGCAATAAGATCACACTGGATACCTCCTCATTATTCTAGCTTCCACCTGGTGGCTAGGGGTCGGTAGGCATCTGGCACACCAATGTTCGCCTTTAGTGGCTTGCCCCGATTGAGTTGTTTTTGCCGATCTGCCTGCCACCACACCTCCTAACCCAGTTGCTGCCTAAACTGACGGCCAACAGTCCAAGAGAGTAGTAATCATTCATGATCAGAAGAAAGGAAGGCCAACCACATAAAACTCAAGGGGTTGGGAAGTTGTATTCAATATAAATGAAAAGATAAACATGAACCGCTCGAGCTAGAAAACCCAACAGGAAGAATACAAAAAGCACCATTTTCCAGTAATCATACCATCATATTTTTGATAGTCTTTCCCCATGTCCCGCATGCCCTGCATGTCTGCAAAACCTGCAAATCCCTCATGTCTTGCATTGTCCACATGGCCCACATGTTCCTGCATAACCCCAAAAACCATCAACCATCTAGACGCACCCTGAGGTGCTGCAAATTGACTTGGTGATTGCCTCGACCCACCGAGCGGGCTCTCGTATGTAGGCTTCTCCGCCTGTTTGGTGAAAGTGCTGACGCGTTGGAATCTTCGGGCGCTATTCCGTGCGCTACTCCGTACCACTTGCGGGCGGGTCGAGGCGGCGGCGTGGTGCCCGGATTGTTTGCCTAGCACGTCCAACAGCAATGCGACTGTTGGCCCCTCACCATGGGTCTCACTATAGGCCCCGCTATGGTTTCTCTCATCGCCTCACAGCCGAGGGCTGCCATGTCGGCCATGCTCTCCGTACTGCTGCTGACGGCACTGCCCGAGTCGTCTACCGTCGTATGAGCCACTGCAGGGGGTGTCAGGAGGTAAAATGTACTGGCCGGTTGTCGCCGCTTACATCTGCCTTGAGGAATGCCTCGACTTCACGACCGTGGTGCATTCGCTTTCCCATTGTTCATCAAGTTATAATCAGCATACCTGCTAGGGGACAAGAATGCTTTATGCGGTTGTAGGGCCAACGGCAGGCACGAACGAAGACGACACACTGACCGTACTCAATGATATGTCAGATCTGCGCGGAGAAATGGCATCACTATATTCCTCGCTGGATCTCATCTGTGCCATCCGGGAACAAGTGATGACTAGGGAGAAAGTAGTCGAGGGTGATTTCCAGCGTTTTCTCCCATAAATGCAGGCACTGGCCTGCCTTGGGGGTATAAAAGAATCCTTTGAGAGGTTAGGCGGCGAGGTATGGCAGGGTTAGTGGTACGGGATAGAGCAGCAGTTTGATGCACAAGGAGAAGGAGAGTTTTTGAAAATAGTTGTGTTGCAGACATCTAACTAAAGCAAAATATACTACTGGATTGGTTTTCCTGATATCTAAATTGACTTCATCCGAGATGAGTGTCGCTGTTGGCACTCAAGCCATGACCCCGGCCATCCTCGCCAGTGCTCACCATTAAGCGGGAAGCGACGAGCTCAATAGTTCCACCCCTGAGCTCTCCTTTTCAGCCTCGCTTTAAGATAGTCGTAGTACTTGCCTAGTTAGGTTGTCAATATACTGGGTCTGGACCGTTACACTTATAGGTTCAGATGGCACTGCCATAAACCAGAGTTGAAACTGTTTAAATATTTACTCTCTGTTATCATACATACATAGAAACGACTAGTTCGGAATCTCATTTTGGTGTTGGCAAATTGAAGTCCGGTTCGCGTTACGCGACAATTTTTATCCGTACATATGTCGTTAGTGAATGCAGTGCAAGAAAGGTACGAAGGTCAAAGATATTTCCGATATACTTTGTCGATGCATTCATTACCCACTTGAGAGAAGACATGGTAAAATACTATGTGCTAGTAGGCCATATCGAGTGCTTGCCGCGCTTGTCAGTAAGTTTAGAAAAAATTGCCGAAGCATGCATTAAAGCGGTGTAATGTGTAGTTCCTGTAGTGCAGCATAACGCATGTACACTTCCTATATCGCTTCATAGCCCAACGATAAGAGACAGCTCGTCATTCATGGTCTAAGGCCTTTCTGGCTGCTTTGTTGCGATGTCAAATCGCTTGGCTTCCGCTGCCACTACCGAATATTTTAATGTCTATGTATATCCGGCCATGACGAATTCTAAATACCGTATCATGCGAGTCAGTACGCCTGGATACTTCTACCGCTGATGTCGTTGGAATTGTTAATGCATCAACTTCAACAGCAGAGCCCTCTTCGCCGTCTTGGCTGATTGACAATGCGCTTGCTGAATGTGACTCAAAATCAAATATGAGTCTTAGTGTACCGAATTCAACTGTCAGTCGTTGAAGCCCGGGATGTATGGCAAAAATGTAAGGCAGCTCACACTCTGTGAGAAGCCTTGTCTCCCTTCGTTGAGCCTTTATCACTGTCGGCGGGGTGGCGTGTTGCGACGAAGGAATTCCTTCCGGTTCACAGCAGGTCAGCGAGGGAGTCGTTAAAACTGACTCGTTCCAAACTGCAGATATTGCAATCAAGCTCTCAATAGGATCAGGCAGTTTCTTTTTGAATACACCTGCCTCACATTTTGCACTCAGAGCTGCGTAAAACTGCTCCACAATGTAGCAAAGTTGATGCCGTTGCTGCGAGTTAATTCCATGTAGCCAGTCCGGGAGAATCCACCGTTCATTCAGCTTCCCATATGAGCTGACTACTTGGAACTTTCCATGTAGCTCAAGGAATAAATTGCATAAGTAGCAGCTGGCTTTGCTGGCTACAATCACTCTTGGTGGACAGGCCACTTGGTGCTGCTCGTAGAAGAAAAGAAGCTGAATCTCGGCGTGAATTTTGAGTCCGGATCGTTGCTTGTTTAGCCTCGAAAGGACAGCTGCATGAAGCGCTGCCTGTTTTGCACCAGTATCCACACAAACGATCGTTCGAACGCAACTTGGGACCTCAATACGAAATGGGCAAACTTGGATATGTTGAAACAGTACACGGCTATGAATCGCAGTAGCTGCTACTACCAGCTGTTTCGTTGCTCGATAGTACTGCCCAATTTTCCTCACAGTGTCGATGCAGCGAGCGAGGCGGTCTTGTCCTGACACGCACCTGCCAACGATGTCCAGGAAATCCGTAGTAGTTAGCTTGGAAGCCAATTTTACAATAGTCATCGCGGTCTGGCAGGTTGATGATGTGGGAGGGCTAGAAGGAGCGGACTTGAAAACACGAGTAAGTGAATCCAGCTCCAGGAGCACCTTTCCAGAATCGAGGTCGCGGTTTGTGCCTCGGTAGAATTTCACCAGCTGTGCGATTGGACCATTGTCGACGCTGTTCCTCTTTTTCAATTTCAGGCGACTTCGCAGACGCGACAGGTTCAGGCGAACAACCTCCGAGAGAAGTAACTCTATATTATCTGAGAGTAAGGCTCCTGGTAAGTTCTGAGTTAGGCGAGCTGGTAAAATAGATTCTTTGATAAGCAATTGGCCATACCATTTTGGGAGATACACTGGAGGGTATTGCATATGCGTATCAGTCCTTCAACAACACTATCAAGCATCTTCCCATTGACAGTAACTCTAACTGTCATTCCTCTATTACTTTCCTCTTCAAGTCCAATCGCTGCCACATTGTGCGACTCAGCACTCCGTCTTGAGAGAAAGGCTAAATTGCTAGCGACTTCCGCTTCTTGGGCAACTGTCAAAGTGCGTCGTTGGCGCGTGACGAGTTTGTAGGTTTGTGGGCGTTCCTGGACCGGATTGAGTATGGTTAGAAGGGTTATCTTTTGAAGCAAACCCTCTCTTGTCACAAACTTGCTGCCCCAAATATACTCGGAGCTGCTAGCCATGTTCTAAGTGAGGCTCAGATGGAGTTTAGAATGCCAATCAGGCGGGAAAAGGGTTGCCAGCCGTCACAAGCGAGACAAAACGCACACACTTCGATAAAAATGGTTAATTTTATTCCAGCTTTTAAGCAGACGATTTATCATGGCTGTGCTCCGATCAAAGCGGTGCCGCTTAGTCAATGTCTTGTAGATACGGCGACCAATTACCATACCTTGGTCCCTATCTCCACGTATTCAGCTCAAGCAGCGGTGAAACTTTTTTTGGTAGAGCTATATGCCAATCTAGTAATAAATTGGACTCAGGTTAAACTTGCCGCGCTTTACATAACAGCTCCAAAATTCTGAACTTGCATATCACGATGAATCACTCACACCTCTATTCTCGCCCTCGCCTCAAATATTTCAATTTGAAGCTATAACATAGCGACGAAGATCTTATAAACTGCCATTGCATCTATATTATAGCCTGTGTTTTATAGGGCGAGCTCTGATAGCCTTTGTTGCAGCAGCATGTTCTTTCTCTCGAGCCAATTTATCTGACGTGTACCATGGTTCAACGCGCATACTGCAAGACAAATCAATCTTAAAAATTGACGTATTGTAAACCTCCATGTCCACAGTATAGCAGCTCTGGCACTGCATTATTTTTGAATTTATCTCTATCTTGCCTCGCCTTATCCTACATGCCATTCATTGTATTTGGTCATGCCTGGCTCATATTTACTTTTTCGCAATGGGCGAACAGACTTGAGCTCGTACACTAAACCAAAACTAGGCAATAGGACTTGGAGTAAACGTAATTGCTTAATCCGGCATAGCTTGCGTTGGCGTCGATGCGCTGGCGATGAGCAGTGGCGCCTCCAACAAAACAAATGTGATGGTACGTACCACTTGTGAGGCAATCATGAGGCAATCATGTGATACCACCTTGATAAATCTCTCTTGGCCCGCGTAGTAACTTTGGGGAGTTTTCCTTTCAAATCTCTGTCCTCTTCTCCTCGTGAACGACCACTTCATCCAAGTCGCACCTGATTTTGTTTGTGACTTGCAAACGTCATCCACTTCAGGCACTGAATGCTTGCAGTGCTAAGTAATCACCAAAAGTTAAAGAAGAACCAGGATGCCAATGGCGACAGAGTTTGACTGTCACTCCACCGAGCAAATCATCGGGGTTGAATTTTCAGACCTCAGACTTCTACAGGTGTCTCTAACCGCTGCCGGGGCAGAATTGATGAATTATGATGGTAACAGGAAACTTGCCCTTGTTGGACAGGATGTAATGCGTTTAGTTATAAGTGATGCCGGCTACGAACAGCCATTGTCACGAGGCAAGTACAATCTAGCTTGCAGACGGCGTTGTGCTAAATTCGATGTAGAAAAACTGCGTATTATGCAATGCTTGGTTGAATCCAAAGTTTGGCGTGCAGCCGTGGCGGATAAAATTGGCATTGTTCGCTATCTTAAGCTTTGCGAAAAATCGGGGCCGCCATCTATAACTGTCAAAAGCTACGCAATAAGCGCAATCATTGGAGCCGTGTGGAAGGATTCTCGGTCTTTAGAGACTGTGAAAAAGGTTATGGATAGAATTTGGTTAGTAAGCATGTCATCTACGCCACTCGTAGGCTAACAGACGTCAGTCTCTCATCAGGTGATACACTTAACTGGCTAAGTGTAGCCGGCTCAGAGTACATATATGAAGGCCATGATATTTCATTGTCGGTTGACCCCCAGACAACTTCAGCCATCCTTGGGCGGGATGCCGACTCGCCGAGCGAATGCGTGATAGAGCTAGATTCAATGGTGTCAGGACAACGCAATACTTATGACCTTGAGAATTCCCACACACTATACAACTCATTCACGAATGATGATGAAGAAGCCTTGGGGATGTTGACGCGCAGCCATCAGCCCAACCCACCTCAATTTGGTGCGCGTCTCTTGAGGGACGCTGCTAGTACTGGAGATGGTGAGACTGCTGCGCAAAGAACGGTACAGAGTCAAATAGATCATCCCACTTCACACTTGGTCAAGGCCGAGTGGTTCAGACTTTATGTCACTGAGGATGAAAAGCGGTGCACAGAGTACAACTTACCTAGCCCATGGTCGACGCCGTTAGCCCGGGATACCATACAGAGATTGGCCGCTGAATACACTGTCTTGGAGCAAGAAGTATACTTGAAGATTTGGGCTGGGTTATGTAGTGCTGACTCGGTTGTTGTTCTTCAGGAGACGATGCGAATTCTTAGAGAGGAGCTTGGCGTTAAGTTACCGTCTCCCGAGATGAAGCTGACTATCAGAGACAGGCTACATGCGATTCAGAGTACAGAACAGCGGATTACGGGCTTGTCGCTAGTGAGAAGATTTCATGTGTTGAGATTGTGGAGAGATCAACTGTGTGTAGTCAATGACGAGAATTGGATTAACCTCGACTTGTCCAATGCATGCATGACTGGCAGGGGGGTTGGAAATCCGCGCCATCTGGAAGAATCCAACGCAACCAAGTTACTTATGGAGCAGATTCACCCAGATGTGGAAAAAACATCGGCTGAATATGAGAGGGCATACCGCAAATTGAAGAAGCTTCGAAAGCTTGGGCGCAGACTTGATATGCTTAGCTCTGCATTTGGTACAGGAATACTTGGGCTGCTTCCGTGCTCTGAATTTGTCTCTGCAGGCTCAATTCCCGCAATATCTGATTCCACGTATGCAGCCCATATCCGATGATGGTACCGGTATCTTGCACTAATGAAATTTCAAATTAGGCTTTTGGCACCATCGGATGCTGCGTTTCAGCACTTCATTTTACTTCTTGATCAGACCGAGGGCGCCATGCTCCGGAGGTTTAGCAATGCCGTGGCTCCCATTATTAAATATATTTTTGCAGGAGACCTCTGGCAGTTAGACCAGTACCAACTACAACAATTACCAGCCGAAGAAATTCTCAAATTGCCGAGATGCTCCTTTATGCTCCTCTCCTGCTTTAACTCTCGTCAAGTCGGATGATGAAACTCTTTCATTTCTCTGTTTTCACTAGGTATGGTCGCGAGATCGGAAAACAATACGACCTTTTTTATATTGTCTGGTTCATTTTATGAGTATAGTCCGTTCTGGGCTCTCACGCTACCAAGGGCTAAAAAAAGCGGCACTGTGGCATGAAAGTCGAACTAAACAGTTCACCACAAAGGATATAGATAGCGCCATGAAATGAAGCAATTTAACTTGTTTAAGAGAAGCGTCACTAAACACCACCAAAGACTAAAAGACTTTGAACACGAACCATGCCGAACCCACTTTGGCGCAAGAATGCTCGTCCAAGATGAATGGGAAACTCGACCAATACCAGGATATTAACATTCTCAGCACCAATACCTACCTCCTTTAAAAGTTTCAATACTGCGAGAAGCGTTCTTCCGGTTGCAAGCACATCATCAACAACAACAACAAATGCTGTAGGAGAAATCGCATTAGAACTCATTTCGATTCTCTCCTCGCTAACGCTGATTGGCGATGATATATGCGATGAAGCTTTCGCAACAGATATTGTAGGTGGGGGAAGTTTACCGCATTTTCGAATCGTTACCAGTGGTACACCAACTGCCAATGCTAGAGCAGACCCAAAGATGAAGCCACCTGCCTCACAACACGCTATAGTACCGACCCTCGTCCAGTCACCGAAATAACTCTGAAGCAAAGACGTACTTATTGCTAGACCACGCGGATGTTCAAGAATGCCAAGAATATGCCGGAACTCGATTCCAGGAAGTGGAAAGTCGCGGACAGTACGTATCATCGCCCGAAGCTGCCGTAGCTCGTCGCATATCAACGGAACTAGATTTTTTTCTGCAAAGATTCTGGCCTTGGTTTCTCCGGCTGTGGTGTTATCGAAGACGAAATCGGCGTGATGGTCGGATCTCGTTGGAGTACTAAAGCCTTCGTCGCCAGCTTCATATGATTGTGGCGAGGTCCTGTTATTGTCTGCGTTGCCAATCTCTTTACGAGACTGACGGATGCCTTGAGAAGCTTTTACGTTGACTTCTACTAGCTTCTTGCACGGTATCAAATGTGAGAATGCCGCAACAGGTGCTTTGTCTCTCATACCAGTGATAAGCAACACATCAGCATCAGCAGACCCGTCTACCACCGTCTGAAAATGGTCTTCGTAGAGCTGAGGTCGTTTCTGGGCTTGCGCTTGGAAGAATGTCGTTAGCCTTTCTCTGTGTAGCTCCTTATACGTACGGTCAGAGACAAGTTGATAAAAGTCAGCTCCAGTCGTCCTCGCATATTCTGCTTTTGTCATGTCGCTTATGCTGGCGACACGGACAGAAACACGGTGGGCAACGAAAATAGAGGCCCAGAGCTGGGCACAATAGTCTTTACCGGAGCAGCTTTCTCCTGTGATGAGGATAACCAGTTTCTGTCTAATTGTGCTCCTCGGGAGTGGGCACGCGTACGCAAGTACATCAAAGGGGTCCAACTGTTTCTTCAGCTGGGACAAACGGGAAAGGTTAGGGCCGAATGCGCGCTGGGCCAGCAAAATATCTCTTGGATCTGGTCCCAAATCAGCGCCGTAGACGCCGTCGCTCAGAGGAAGTAGATCGTTCGCAACACGATAAACCCACTGCTTGGCATCACTAGCGGCACATGAATCGTCTTCGCGAGGCCAGACTGCAGTTATCACACATGCGTAGCTCCAGTCACGACACCCAAAGGATGTATGATCGGACGGCACATCACTGACCGCGCCACCTCCGTGAAGTAGGTGGATGTAGCATAAATCCGATGGCCTAGACTCAAATGCTCTAGCTAATCGAGCAGCCCTGTGCCTATCTCCAATATCTTTTAAGAAAATGCATCTTTTGAAGGAGAATGTTTTGCCCTTTTCATGCCCGCCGTTTATATCAGTAATATATAGGTCGGCATTGAACAGTTCCATGGCATCTTTATATTGCCAACTAGATTCTTTCTGAAGAGATTTATCCATTGGCCACGTGATAGGTGTTTTGGCTTTGGTTTGACTTTCAAAAAAAGTACCGCTTAGAAGCAATTGATCGCCATTGTAATGTAGGTATATGTCTGCCGAACAGTGCCGTGGAAGTTTCTTGGCGACGGATTCCTCGAATTGATTTAATTCATGTTGTGCTTCTTCTTGGTTCTTGACAGGAATTGACCAGCTTCGCAAGCCGGTTATTCCAGCTGTAAAGGTTTGAAAAACAACATAAACAACGATACCGAAATTTGTGCCAGCACCTTTCAAACCCCATAGGAGCTCAGGCTCATTCCTTACACGCACAGCATCAGGTGGTCGATACTGCCGGGGGACAGTGCCAGCATAGAGGATTTTGCCGCTTTCAACACTAACTAGCACAGCACCAACAATGGCGTCACACGTCAGCCCATGTTGCCGTGTGAGGTGTCCAATCCCTCCTTGCAACCATAAGCCAGAGCCAATGCTCGGGCGGGCGCCGAGAGGCACCACAAGGCCTTTTTCCATAGACTTTTGAATGATGTCGCTAGTCTTGCAACCACATCCCGCAACGACCAGATAGCTTGGCTCATGGCCGGGGCAGTCATCCATCTGCGTGACATTGACATCGTTAAAGCTCGCCATGTCAATTGTAACGACGTTGGAGCGAATACAATGGTCGCTATGGCCGCCACTTAGAACAGTGAGTTGTAACTTATTCTTAATGGCCCAGCGCACACTGTGCTGAACGTCCTTTATATCTCTAGGCACGACGTGAGCTGCACTCCTCTGAAGACGAGCGTCTCGATTTTTTATCTGTTTTTGTGCCATTATCGGTACTTCTGCAACTAGATTCGACAACGACGCCGCGTTTTTGGTGAAGGCAACCATGGTCGTCGGAGACCTGAACCAAAGGCAGTCTTGCACGTCCCTGTCGGCAGCACCCATCTCACGGCAGATGCTACGCCAACGGAACATAATCTCCTGTCTTGTGTCTCCTGCGTCCGTATTTTGAGGATAGAGGCCGGCGATAAACGAAGAGAAATAGTCCAACTGATGATCACTGTTCTCTACAGAGACTTTTCCTGTAGGAAAACAGGCAGTTTGATGGCATGCCAGATTCTCGATAAATAGGCTTTCACCGCGATGAAATACTATTATAATGCCACGTTCAGCAAGCATACCCAGTGCCTTTTCTAAGTATGCCTGCTTTCGCTTCATGCCATACATGCTGTGGCAAAATAGAATGACATCAAAGGCCTTGTCGCACATATCCATGTCTGGTTGACCGCTTCGGATTTTATCTGTCGTAAACGGTACTCGGCGAATATCAGCTTTTTCAGCCAAGCACGGCAGTTGGGATCTACCCTCGGTACAACGACGTAGACATGATTCTAGATGCGTCGCAAAAATATCGTTCGGCTCAAAGGCAGCGTATTTCGTGATCAATCGCCGAATATGATAAGGTATTTGGGCAACCACGCTATTCGGACCAGGTCCAATCTCCAGGATTGAGATGTTTGATGGTGACTCAATATTGCTCAGAAGCCTCGATAATTGTGGAATAATGAACTGGTTGTATGTCAAATTCCCCAGACCCAGAGTCAGAATATCGTAGCCAGCTTTGTATTGAGAGTACGATAGTGGCTGAGGTATGAATGATAACGACAATGCCCCAGCTTCCTCTCTGAGGCGATGTTTTAACGATTCAAGAGTGGCCATGAGTGAGGCGATAATTATTAGGGATGATGCAAAGAGCACGTTCCCAGACTTTAGTTTTAATTCAACGCTCTGACTTGGGAGAGTAGGTAAATAAGCTAGTTTGTGCCCAGATTGTGCCCAACCCTTCCTTGTGCAACCTACAGAAAGGAAGGCGCAAGAAGGAGGGGGCGGCGCCATCCGACGGCTGCATTCAAGCATCAAAAATTTAGGGACATGAATTAATGTGGCAGCAGAAGGGCCGACTAGCAAAGTGATGTACTTGTATATCCATGCGAGCACGCTATTCTCTACTATATTGGGACGTGGATATATGATTCGTTATTTATTCAGCGTCCAGGATTTCTATTTAATCTGCGAGATCATTCCAATTAAATAGTTAGTAGCACAAGTATGCCCTTACACGACATTGAAGACCGTTATAGTGCAGCAGCTGCCATGTCTCTAACAGAGGAACGGGCCAATAACACGCAGCTTTGTCAAACCCGTGCTGAAGCTGTTCAAAAAAGCAATCAACATGTTGCATCGACGGCTATGGATAATTTTTCTGACACTACTACAGAAGTAATGATGGAAAATGATGGCACCAGTACTAGCGTTTTACTCCCCGTACTTTTGGGAAGATCGGAGGCTTACTCAGACGCAGTAAGAAACGCATGCCAAAATGCACAGCCAGTTGCCACACACTCTAAACAGGTAGAGAGGCTACGTACTGCCGTCCGCACCATTCTTGAGTCTATTGGAGAGAACCCCGACCGGGAGGGTCTGGTTGATACGCCCTCACGCTTTGCTGAGGCCATGCTTTTCTTAACGCAAGGCTATCATCTAAATGTTGATGAAATATGCCGCGGTGCAATCTTCAAGGAGGGACATGGCAGGATGATTATTGTCAAAGATATTGATGTTCATTCCCTATGCGAGCATCACCTGCTCCCATTCAACGGAAAGGTTTGTTCCCTGCACATCCGCTGTACTTTAATATCATATTGCGCCATCATGTGAATAGAAAACTAATTATTTCTCAGATCCATATTGGCTACATTCCCAATGGCGAGATAATTGGCCTTTCCAAAATTGCGCGCATCACTAACGTATTCGCTCGTCGCCTTCAAGTCCAAGAACGCCTTACCAGCGAAATTGCCACGGCTATTATGAATGTTCTGAAGCCTCGCGGTGTCTTTGTTGTCGTGGTGGCTGTACACCTCTGCATGGCAATGCGCGGTGTTGAGCAAACCTCTAGTGCAACCACTACGAGTTGTGCTCTTGGATGTTTCGAGCACGAATCAAAACTATGCAACGAGTTCTTTGGTCTCGTTAATATGAAATAGTTAGGTTTCATGCAGTATATACCGCAGATACAACTAATGTACTGCCTCATGCTTGACCCTGCATGCAGAAAGCATAGAGCGAATAATGTTACAACACTGTACCATGGTGTCGTATCACTTGCAAACGATGCACCGTAAGGGGAAATGATTGATAAATTCCTGAAAGCTTCGGCCTTCTTCTACTGCTCGGAGTCTGTGAATTGTAAGACGGCAATCGAGCAGGTGTCGGGCTATTTTACGGGATTCTAGGTTAGACAAAGGTTGAAAGCCGGTTAATAGAAAGGGTAAATAACCCGCCGCGCCGTGGCTGTTGATGCATGGGCTGGCAACGTTTGTGGGAGGGGTTGGCGTTGATCGTCACTGGTTATGGAGGACAATGCCTTGCCTTGGCAACGCGATGTCCTGCTCAGCTACCGGCCGCTGGTAACTAGCGTCAAGACATGTCATCAAATGCTAAAATCACCATCATGGTGGATTCTGTTTTGGCCAATGAATCACAACTTGGCGAGGATTTTGATCCAATCCGAGGAAGCTAACAGTACAAGTTCGGGTACCGGACTAATATTGCTATGATATTTGTTGCACTAGAGACATACTCCCGATGGACGTCCGAAAATGGTAATTGCGAACCAGCAATGTTGTAATCTCGCTTTTAGGTTTAGCGCGTCTCATGCATAACCACCCTTCAAATGATGAACGTCGAGTAACAACAGAAAACTTAAGAGTATTTTCCCCCTAATTCAGAAAATCAGATATCATCGCTACAATAAATCACACAAACAGGTACGCTCGGGATGATGGTATGCGCCATCTCCGCCCTTGATCTTGACGATCGGAGCTTTGCTTTGCAACTCCAACTCGAGGAGATGTGCACCGTCCGCGATATCCAAGTAGGGAAGTGGGTTGAAGATAGCCCTCCGGATTTTGTGCTAGCATTTACAAGCTTCGAGAATGAAATACGGGAAGCGATGGTTCTCGCCAAAGACGCGAAATTTGCACACAGCATTGCTGCAGCTCTCGAATCCGACGCCAGGGTCATAGAGGACGTCAATTTCGAAGAGAATCAGTGTGTCCAAGATCGGCAATTGGCCATAAGCTTGGATGACGGAGTCAGTCTACCATCTCGATCCGTTGCTCAGGCTGAGGGCATGTCTACAGTTGGAGCGAATCCTGCTCAGAGGGATTACGCGGTAACTACCTCGTCGGCCAGCACTGCTGCCGGCCCATCAGGCCAGCCTGTTGACCATGAACTGGCCCCGTTTGATTCGGATAAAATCTATTGCACTGTTTGTACAGAGCCTACTCCCCCTCATGCCATGGTAAGACTATTATGTGGTGACATTTACTGCACGCCATGCCTCAGGTCTTTTTTGCTGCGTGTTATCAAGGACGAGAGTCTATTTCCTCCAAAATGCCACCGCAAGCGAATCGAAAAATCAACCATTGAGACAGTTTTATCGAACGAGGAGCTGCAAATATACCAAACCGCTGAGCTGGAATATACGAGTGCGGATCGAGTCTATTGTGCCAATGGGGAGTGTGCCAGCTTCATTCTGCCACATCATCGAAATCTTGACTGTGCTTTCTGCACGGCTTGTAATTCAAAAACTTGTTTAAATTGCAAAGCCTTAGCACACCAAGGAGCCTGCGCGGCTGATGAAGTAAGGGAGAGCCTGATTGTTTGCGCAGAGCAGCTGGGTTGGAAAGCGTGTTTTGGATGTGGAGAAATGGTTTCACGAGATGAGGGTTGCGATCATATGACGTAGGTTCCTTGAATACGTTCCATTGGTGAAGCAAAAGCTCATTCCTATCCCAGTTGTAGATGCCGCGCGGAGTTCTGCTACAGGTGCGGCGTGAAGTGGAAGGATTGCGACTGTGGCGACTGGGCGCCGGAACTGCTGAATCGACGAGCTCAGCAGATTGTGGATAGAGAAGCGCCAGGGTTACTACCATTAGTTCGCCAGCGACGCGTGGCAGATATGGTGCAGGAGCTTCAATCAACTCATGAGTGTGACCACAGCGGCAAGTTCACCAAAATTGAAGGCTCACGACGGGGCAAGGTGTGCGAGGTTTGTGGGACGAGACACTGGAAATATATTCTGTCCTGCAAACGCTGCCATATGCTTGCTTGCGAAGACTGCCGGCGTTATAGAATTTAACAGTTTTGTGTGTTCAAAGTCGGTCCATCCAACCCAATTGGCTCGTAAGGAAGTGGTAGGCCATTTGGGGGCCAAGTGTGTGATTGGCAGCTACGTACGAGCGGCGGAATCTTTTTTTTTCTTTTTTTTTTAAAAAAAAAAGGAATTAAATTAAGAACTAAGAATTGAATATGTGATGAGTAACTGCATGGATTTTGAACGAGGAGAGGCAAGTTATTTCCGAGAGACGCAATCAATGTCACAATCTGCAGAAGTGTGCCTACATACGATTTAATACGCGCCCTTGCCAAGTTCTACCAACATAGTGTAGACATCAGCGTATTATAGTGATAATTAGCTCCTACGTTGGATAATTTGAATTAGAATAGTATAAAAATGATTTGTAAAAATCGTGGCGACTCACTGTCAAACACAGCTACACCCAGCCTGGTAAGTAGAGCTTGCGGCTGAAGTTGCCAGTTCAGCTGCTGACAGGGGTCTAGGCTGGGCGGCGCCTATCCGGTAGATTTTATTAGCCGAGGCGTGCTGCTGCTGTCACACTTATGCAGGATGATGTGAAATTGTTTCAAGAAGAAGCAAGAAAGGAGGGGCAATGCTTCGTCTGGTTCACACCTATTGAAACATAGGGAACTTTGACAGCCTCTCCAGGTATGGCTTGTTCGTTCTTCGCACCATCTCATTCACAACAGCTTGCCGCCATTCCGTGATGCTAGTTTCAAACATTCCACATCGATCAGCAAGCACGCCAACTAGAAAACTTCACCGTTATGCTGTCCGATCGTCGTTCTCGCCCGGCTCTGGCAGCTGTCCCTGTCGCACGCTCCGTCGTTCGGGCTGCGAGTGCCCCGGCTGTCATACAATCTAGGGCTGCCGGCATCGGCGATATTGACGCTGCTAGGCCATGTGCCGCGGCATTTCAGACAAGTAGGGGAGTCGCTGACAGGCAAAAGCTTCTCGATGACTTCAAAACAGCAACCGGGGACTACGGCCTCTGTCCGCATCGGGTATGGGCCGTTGCAAAGGACAATCTCCCTAAACTCCTCCCTGACTGCAAACTTGACTTCAGGGTACCCTCCAGCGAGACTGGTGAAGGATTCAGCGACAGCAACGATCACAGCTCCTGCACTTTTGATTTCTGTGAGCAATCTCAGCGGGATTTCACCGCGGTGGAGCAGCGTCATGAGTGTATGGGCAAAGACTGCAAGCCGCTCGCTGCCCGCTTTAGCAGAGACCTTCTGAACGATGCTGCCATGAAGGAGCATTCTACGGTCTGGGCTCTCGATGGAGCCGCCATGCTCGAGGCTCCGCGACCGTACATGGCCATAAGCCATGTATGGTCCGATGGCACAGGGACTGGCGCTTGGAAAGCCGGCCAAGTAAACGAGTGTCTCTACCACTTCTTCCAGAGCATTGCCGAGCGTTTCGGGTGCGACGGCATCTGGTGGGATACCGTCTGCATCCCCGAGGACAAGGCAGCTCGCCAAAAGGCCATTCACATGATACAAAACAACTACCAGAGCGCAACGATTACGCTTATACACGACTGCTTCATCAGAAACTGGCGGTGGGATCCAGAGACGGCTTGCTTTGGCATACTGATGTCGCCGTGGTTCAGCCGTGGCTGGACAGCGCTCGAGCTGGCCAAGTCGCGCAAAGTAAAGGTCATTTTCAGGGGGCAGCACGGACCTGAGATTAAAGATCTCGACCAAGACATCCTGGCAAAGGACGGTCCGCCGAATTCTCCTCGTGAGTTTGCATCGTCCTTGATTCGTCATCTTCGAAACAAGATTGAAAAGTTAAACGATCTTCTCGTGACCCTGGGATCGCGGTCCACCTCATGGCCCAAGGACAGGTCAATCATCTCGGCATTAATGCTGGATATCAAGCATGATGAACGGCAACAAGACACATACCAAAAGATTCTGATGAAAATGCGCAGGGTGGCTCCAGGCAACCTCTTTCACAATTCCGCAACCATGTCCAGTGGGTTCGAATGGTGCTCTGCCAACCTGTGGTCCATGCCACATGACTCAGGGACTGCATCCCTTCAGATTCTGGATGATGGAGATCTTTTGGGTAGTTGGCGTATCAGCCGCGCAGACTCTAAACTGGAAGAGCATTGCTCCTGGAGCGGCACTCATCGCTTGGTTGAACAGTGTGTTCGGCACGCGCTGCAGTCCGGTAAAAAGTGTTATCTTCTTGCCGAAGTCAAAAATACAACGATTAAAAGAGCGCTCCTCGCCAGCCTAATCGGACAAGCTCTGGATGGTGTGCCACGCTATGAACTGGTTGGTGCGGTATACCCTCATCCGTCCTTGAACGGAGACAAGTGGGCGATATTGCCGGCCAGGCTTGCCGGAGATGTCAGCGTCGAGTCCAAGGCTAGAAAAAAGGGAAGCATAGAGTCACTGCGGCAAACTGCCGGATCGCTGCACCAAGCTACTCTGACAGGAGACTGGGAGGCTTTTGAACAGTTAGTTAAAATCCCAGAGCAGAATGTACCAGACAGTCTCGGGCAGCTGCCTATACACATTGCGGCTGAAAGAGGTCATGAAAAAATGGTAGGGTGCTTGGCCGGTCTGCTGACCTCCAAAGGCAAATGCAACCGCGGTCGAACGGCGATGCATCATGCAGCCTGGGGTGGCTCTCTAGAAGTTGCTAAGAAGCTTGTTGATTCTGAGTTTGACGTCGTCCCAAAGGATAACAGTTGCGTTACACCACTACATGTCGCGGCGGAACTGGGTAACGAGGCAGTACTTGAATTTCTCATCACCAAAATTACAACTCCGGATAAGAGTGAAACCGAAACTACAACACTGGATGAGAGTGACAACATGACTACAAGTATTGGTGAGATCAACAACAACCAAACTACAACTATTGATGAAATCAACAGAAACAGCCAAACCGCTTTGCATTACGCGGCAGTGAGAGGTGAATTTAACTGTGCGCGACTCTTGGTTGATGCAGGTGCCAGCAAGCAGTTTCGGGATTGCTTTGGTTGGACACCGTTGCACTACGCAGCCGGAAGTGGGAATTTAGACGTGATCCGACTCCTCCTAGGTAGTGAACCAAATGGTGCCGAGGACTATGTCAATTGCAAGGATGCGAAACGCGGCTGGCGGCCCATTCACTTTGCCGCAATGAGCGGCAACACCAAGGCGGTTGATCTCCTAGTGCAGTCAGGCGCTGACAAGAGCGTCAAAGATGTAGAGGGCTGGACGCCGCGGCACTTTGCCGAGATGAACCAGCATAAAACAACGCTCGAAAATCTCACCGAGCAAGGCGCAAGCCTAACCAAACTCTGCCAAGATGTCGACAACATCACTCCGTTCCATTGTCTGGCAATAAACATGCGGCAGGGTTCGGTCGCTGCGTTGGTACATGGTGAGAGTGAGGTGCCATCAAAGGCCAACAGTAAGAATGGATGGTCGCCTTTAATCTTTGCCATTGAGCATGGACTCGAGGTCGCGTTTACACGACTTTTCAATTTCATTGGCCTCGGCACAAATAACGCCAGATTCTTTATTCAAGAGGCAATAAGAAACAGACACATGGCCGCTGTTCAGCGTCTAATTCCTAGTCTGCAGAACCAGGATCCGCTGGAGATGCTGTTGCTTGCCGTGGAGTGTGACTTTGCCGGCGCTGTTGAGTTGCTACTCGACAGCGGTGGCGCCGGTGCAGTGGCGAACCCATACCCGCTGCGTCAGGCCGCCGAAGAGGGCAAGAAGAGGATTGCGAGGATCCTGCTTTCCAGAGGGGCTTACTGTGACGGCATCGCTTCTGCACGCTCACCGTTAAGTGTGGCGGCCGAGGGAGGACACACCGAAGTGGTCGAACTCCTTCTGGACAACGGCGCTGATATCGACTGGGCGACCAAAGCTGGAAGAACGCCGCTGTCATACGCTGCTGCCAATGGGAGTCTCGCCACTGTGGAACTCTTGCTAAAGAATGAGGCTGCTATTGAAGGTCGTGACAGTGCGGCAACACCACTCTGCTATGCTGCTGAGAGCGGATGTGAGGACGTGGTGCAACTATTGTTGGAAAAGGGCGCCAAGACTGAGACTTTTGCGCCACACGATACTGACCAACGCTGGTTCGGGATAGACCCAAAAGAACCTGGGACACCACTCACATTAGCTGCCCGGGGTGGCCACATTGCCATTATGAAGATGCTTCTGCTCAGGGGAGCAAGAGTTGCCGGATATACGACTTTATCCCCAATCTTAGGTCCATACTGCGGTGTCCCACTATGTATGGCCTCTGAGGAGGGCCAGGCTATGGCAGTAGAACTGCTCATATCCAATAAAGCAGCGGAGCACCTGCCAAGTCATTCTATTTTTGCCAAGGCCGAACACGAATATATGCCGGGGATTTTCCATCTATCACCGTTAACTCGTGCCATCAAAAATGGACACCTTCCAGTAGTCCAGATCCTGCTTAAAGAATGTGCCGCTGATGACAGAGCGCATGCTTGTGAGTCTGCCATGAGAGTAGCTGTGCGCAGTAACCGGTACGACATTACCAGGTTTTTACTCGACGAAGGCGCTTCTGTTGACGGGAACAACTCTTATCCAACCGATCCCGATAGAGTGGTGAGTCCATTACATGAGGCTGTTGAGTTTTATGCCTACGAGATTGCTTATTGATTAGTCGAGGCGCAAACGTCAACATGACCGGCGACGGCACTTTTGACACAGCGTTGGAGCTAGCATGCCAGCGCAGTGATGACAGAATGGTGAAAATTCTACTTGAAAGCGGTGCTGGCTTCGAAAGAGATGCCACCTTCGCACAAAAGTTCAAGGTTGCTCTTCTTCGGTACAGTGACCCCAGCGTTGCTGAGGTTCTCCTCGCATATAAACCGAGTAACATTGAGGTGGACCTCAAAGATATTCTTTCCGAGGGCTTCAACTTTCCAATATACGCTGTTTGCCGCCGTGGATATGTCCACTTGCTCGACTTGTTTCTCGCGCAAGCCCCAGATACTGGCATACCGCTAGATTTACTTGAGGAGGCAGTGTCAAATGGCCACGAAGCCATTGTTCAGAGATTACTTGCACCCGGCAAGGACATAAACGCAGTCAACTATCGTGGAGAGACTGCGTTATTTTGGGCTGCTAATGCCAACGACGCAAATATGGGCATGTTGAAGTTCCTCCTGGACCGCAAGGCTGACGTTCACGCGGGCCAAGAACAGAGCGGCGGACCTCTGTTCCCTGCCATCAGTCGTCGAAAGTATGAAGTGGTTGAGCTTTTGCTACAAAGAGGCGCCGACTTCAACAAGCCCAGAACGGCGGGTGACACAGCCGTTAAGCATGCCCTCTCGGTAGGTTGCTCTGCTATTTGTAGGCTTCTACAGCAGCATGGGGCTGATATTGATGATGCAATAAGTACTTCCATGATGGACAGGAGTGATTGGTGCTGTAGGGACTGCAGACTTGGAACTCCGTACAACCCCATCTTTCCCGTCTTTGTTCGCTAATGCCGAGTTGCAGACTAGATTTTATCTACATGACTTGCTCCACTTGCCAACTTTAATGTAACACAATAGCTAAATAAGTCAAGTATTTTTATATATTCTTAATATATATACTATACTAATAGAGGCCACGTCTAACGGGCGTGGGGATGCCTTGATAGGGATAGTTGACCTTTTTTATTACTTTTTAGTATAATTTAAATCTTAAAGACTTCATAGTGTTTTTTATATATTTGAACATGCTTTAATAAATATATTAGCTAAAACTATTATATACCTTACTATTAACTGGACCACCATATCTGACAATACTCGACAGCTCAGTCCAGCGACTCTGTACGCAGCTGAAAAGGCTACAACTAGTAATACTCTGAGCTGCTGCTGCAAACTACAAAATTTCATGAGAAGAATACATAAAACTCGGAGTGAAGGACGAAAAAAAAAACCATAAATTGCCATAAAAGATATTTTTTCAATTGTTGGTTGAGCACACGACCGTCGCGCCGGCTAATTTCCGGAGCTACTCCACGCCTATTATTTTTCCTTGTCCTGGCGTCTCCTAGCTTCCTACCCATACACAGCGTAATTCATCTAGAAGTGAATACGGTCGCAAAAATGCTCTACGAATTAATAGGAATAGTATGTTTGCCGTTGTCTCTTTTCCGATTCCCATTGATGCAAAACTAACCAGAGAAAACAATAGGTGCGACCGGGCAACCTGCACGAGGTCAAAGAGTATGTTCTTGCAATCCACCATCGCCAAACATTCACATTAAACCTTTCCCATCACGACGATAGACACAACAAACGGAACCTCGATGGAAAAGAAAAACTAACGTGATTCAGGATCGCCACAACCGTCGGGTCAACCATCCTCCGCAACGGCGGCGTCGTCCGGGGCCTCGCCAACTGGGGCGTCTTCTCCCTGCCCAAGCCCATCTCGGTGCACCAGATGAAGCACCACCACGGGCACTACTTTGTCGTGCGCTACGACGCGTCGGCCAAGCTGCACAGCGAGGTGCGCAACGTGATGCGCCTCGAGCCGCGCATGATCCGGGCGGCGCACGTCAAGCTCGGCGACGGCAAGCTGGACACGCTCTCGCGCTTTGGGGCGCCCAAGTGGCGGACCGAGGGGAGCGAGGCCTAATACACAAACAGAGGGACAGAACTTATACCCTTTTTTTACGCCTTTCGAGAATCATGTACAATCAGACTGGTCGGATATTCATCAAGGATCAGGGCCGCTCACCACCAGGCAAGGCGGAAAGGAAAAGAAAGAAAAAGACGCGACTCAATGTCCCATACAACTACAAAACCCCGTGTCAGGCATTGCAAGAATCTATTGCCTGAGCACCATGTACCATATTGAAGCGCGGAAATCATGCCGGGATTAAATGGCCAGCATCAAAAATTACCCCCCTGCCATTCTGCTGGCAACCACTGTACAAAATACATTATATTACTGGGGACTACGGATAGCATAAAAATCAAAAGGATAGCATAAAATCATCAGACATTTTACAAATACCATTTTTCCTTGTTGATTTTTTCTTCAATAATAGTTTGTTTAAATGCTGTATTTAAATCTGGGCATGTGATGCACCAGCCATCTAATCGTAATTCATTGGCCTAGGCGCGTAAATGCAGCAACCTGGCATCATGTAGCCTCTAACTCGTAATAGGACAAATACCCGAGTATAGCGCCGTCGCCGCATGGTCAAATCCCACCCCTCCAATATCTGTCGTCGTGGTATGGATGCTTTATAATCCCTGGTGGTCGCGGGGCCCTCTAATTGGCCGAAAAATCACCGACATGTGCCTAATGTGCATGAAGCAACGTGGTGCTCTGACCAAACACCTGGCCAATCTTGCCAAATTCTGTCAATGCTCGGGCAGGTTCCTAGCTTCGTGGACCGACGCAGTCCTACGCACAAGGACGACCGCGGCGAGCACTCTGTCTTTGAGAACGTCTTGGGCGGGTTCTCTATTCCCCGTCCACATCCATCTGCTCCGACTTGCCAATGCCCTTGGCCTTGCACCACTCGACAAAGTCGTCAATGACGCTGGGCCATGCACCATCCTCGTTCCAAAAAGACAGCGTGTCATCGTCCATGCTCTTAAAGGCAAACTCGAGAACCATATTCCACATGTCGCGATTCACTGAGCGTGTCCACTTCTCGGCGAGGAAGGCCTTCCAGAGCGCAAGCCAGTCTCGATGTTGATTCTTCCATTGTATGCCAGGAGGGGCAAAGAGCATGTCCCAGTAGACTAAGGCGTTTTCGAGGCTGAGAGCCTTTTGGTCCTTTTCACGTCCACCGATGAAGGCGTATTTGTATACCTTTTTAAACAGCGCGGTATCACGCGCCAGGGCCGCCACCAGAGTCTGGAGGTGTTTGGCGTGCTCTTTGTGGTTGGGCTCGACACTTGTAAAGTCAGTATTGGACATGGCATGGTGTTGGAGCGGTGCAACATACTTTGCATTTTTCCATCCTTCAATATAGCCCTTGCGAGTAATCTCACCAATGGCTGGCACCTGTAACAGCTCCAAGGCGACAAAAAGCTCTGCATTTTCAATGTTGACGCCAAGGTTGCTGCTGAGATAGTTCATGGTGGATTCAAGCTCCATGCGGTCCTTGGCGTCATTTTGTTCATCTGCAGAGTGTTAGCAGGAGCAGATGGTTACTGGGTGCCATGTGAAATACCTCGCAGGGTGTCAAATAATGCATCTAGCGGAGCATCAAGGCTTGGTGGCCGTAGCGCTTGTTGGCTGTAGTACCTGTGACGGCGTAAGTGAACGGCCAAAAAATACATCAGAAATCCAATGAGCGTGAGTAGTGAACGCCTCCACTTGGAGTGTGTGGAAATTGTGGAAAATGAATGCCTGTCTGAATTCTTCGAGTGGATGTGTACCCAGATTCCCTTGCCGAGGGTGGCTCATCCGAACTGCTTTGATCCCATTTCCGCCGCCTGGATGATGGGAGAATGGACTGGAATTTGCATTGAATCTGTCGCCTCACTCCTTTCAAGCTCATGATCCCAGAACGTTGAGCGCGAGATGCGGCATTGGCGGTTGGGTCAGCGTGTAAGCAAGGTGGAGATGAGGCAGACTGCGCGCAGTCGGTTGAGCGGTTTGCTGTTGGCCGCTATCGCATGCGGGATGTGGTGTGCGCGGCAACTTGGGGAGGGATGAAGAAGAATAAAATATCACTTGGATATAAAAATAAAGGGAAACAAGGACAAAGAAGAAGCCTAGCACAGGTCGCGGGATTGGAATCTCTGTTTCAAAGGCGTCGGGCTGTGCTCGGCCGTACTTTGGGGGAATGTCTAGCAGCACTCCACCAATGGCCCGACAGCATTGGCCCAGCAGGCCCAGCCGTCTCCAGTGATGATCCGGTCGTGGTCCAGCGCCATGATACAGATGTGCATCCGTTCGCCCCGTGCACCCGATGATTGATTGCCCGGCTTGTGTTGCGCAAGACGAGTGGCACGGTTGACGTGTTTTGTTGCATTGCTCGATGGAGGCATGTCCAGCTGAGGATACGAGGTGATTCTGCACCACCCCCAATACGAACAGCAGGCAGCGAGCGGTAGGAGGGAGCAGCAAAAGAAGAAGACAAAAAAAGAAAACCAACAACTTACTCGTCTACAGCCTCGTTAACTCTGTAGCCCGACGCACGAAGATACTAGAGAGACATGCTCGTTAGCATTCTGTTTGCCACCTGCAGCACCACTTGGCCGGCATGTGGCTGCCACCACTTGCGCCCATGGACAGTGGGCAGCGACGGATATGATTCCCCGCCGTCGTCGATCGGAGAAATAAATGATTCAGATCGCAAGAGGTGGCAAGAGTCAAATGTCTGGGTTGTGCATACTTTGGTGGCCACGCGCTCCGTTTCACCCGTAAAGTTGCAGAAGTGGGAGACCAAGATCTTGAGCTGGGCGGCCGAGGGAGGGGCCATGGTGGCGACAGTCGAGAGGCACACTCGGTCTCAAGCCCTCGGATTCTGTGGATGATGGATATCGTATGTCGTCTGAAATGTACACGGTCGGCACCGGTCGATGCTGCGATATCGTGACTGTCTCGGAGTGCGTAGAGCGGCGCGGAACGGATGCTCAAGGCCGAGTGCGGGAGGAGGGTAGGAGACAGGTTTCTGGTTGGTGGCGTAAAAGAAACCAACCCAGTCAATACCACGACTCGGCTCTGCAACAAAGACTATTGCCGGGTCGAAATGTCGAATTGTCACAGACTTGGGCTTGGTGTTTTGGGACAAGCAATAAGGTCTGTGGAGGGCAGAATGAACGGAGGGCATGTGGGGTACAAGAAGGCACCATCCACCGCCTCCAGGCAGTCCAGCTGGAGGGACTTTGAACCAGAGGCGCCGCCACGATTAAGCAGTTCTAGTTTTGGAAGTTTTTATCTGAAAGGGTACGAGACGAGTAAGACTTGTTGAGCCGCAAGTTGTAGAAATGTCTGACTGGTTGTTACCACAGACTGTCGAAACATCAGAGACCGGCAGCCGGGAACAGCAGCAACGTTTATTTTAAGCCTCGGACCAGTGCTACGAGGCCAGTACAAAGACTTTTTCTTCATTTCCATTTTAATTCTCAGACGCTGTCCTATTTTCAATAATCCACGACTTGACTTGGTGCAGCTTGTAGAAGAGTAAGTGGCAGTTGACAAAGTATACAAGGGAAAAATAGTAATAAATTGCAAAAATATAAACTAAACACTGGAATTAAAGTTTGAATAAAGTCGTCAGTACAGTGTATCGGGAAAATATACCGGTAAAATGGTTATAATACTGAGCATCCCACGCTTGCAGGCTTGCAGACTTGCAGACAGTGACAGTGACAGTGGAGTTCCATGTCGGATTAATAAATTTGCAAAAATACAACCAAAAGTTCGACAATAAAAAAACGAGACGATCCTCAGTAGTAAAATACATTAAAAATAAAGCTGTGTAATGGTTGTATTGCTGAGCTTTCACTGTCGGCGGACTGTGACGGACTGTGGCGTAGTTTGTGGAATTAGTAAACTTGAAAAAAATACAAACAAGAATTAAAATTCAAAATCAAAATTCAAGATTAAACTTAGTAGTAAAATACACAAAAATAAAGCTGTATAGTGGTTGTATTGCTGAGCATTCCTCGCTGCACTGTGACGACAGTGGAGATGCAGCCTGGTGGGCCAAACGCGTCCACCTCATCGCGGGTCCATGCTACTCTACCACCTCTCCATCTGCCTCACAGAGCAGCCATCTACCGGCAACATGTCCTCCAACATGTCTACCGATGATGACTACTCCATAGACCCGACCCAGCCCCTTCGCGGCATCATCATATGCTGCACAAGCATCCCAACCGAGCAGCGTGTAAGGCCTGACACACCACCAGTGCACCATGTAAACACAAAACACTTACATCTGCATCTCTAGACCGACATTGACCAAAAAGTCACCGAACTCGGAGGCATACACAAATACGACCTCACCCCCGATGTCACCCACCTCATCGTCGGCGACTACGACACCCCAAAGTACCGCCATGTTGCCCGCGAACGCCCCGACATCAAGGCCATGGACGCCGCCTGGATCGACGAAATCGCCGAGCTCTGGAAGTTTGACGAGGACATTGACTTTCGAGCCCTCGAGACCAAGTACAGGCTGCGGCCCCTCGACAAGTGCGGTCGCGAGCCAGCCGTCGACGGCCAGCCTGAGCCACAGCAGGACCAGCTGCTCGTCTGCCTCACAGGCTTTGGCGACGAGCGTGACCTCATTGCCGAGCGCATCACGGCCAGCGGGGCCCTGTATACCGGTGACTTGACGCGGAAATGCACGCACCTCATTGTGAGCGCGCCCGAGGGCAAAAAGTTTACGGCGGCCAAGGCTTGGGGCGTCTGCACCGTCACGCTGGCCTGGCTGGACCAGAGCATCGAGCGCGGCATGATCCTCGACGAGACCAAATTCGATCCGCTCCTCCCGGCCGACGAGCAGGGCCTGGATGCCTGGGTCAAGAAGGATCCCCGGCGGCGGTCCTCTGGCAAGCGATCTAGATCATCGGGGTCAGCCACCGCCGAGGAGGGCGGCAGGAAGCTGCGCAAGACGGCCAGCATGAAGCTCAACTCCCAGAGACAGACCCTCTGGGACTCGATACTGGAACGCTCCGACTCCAAGGAATACTCTTTTAGCGAAGGGAAGCCGGCAGACGACGAGGCGGCGCGTCAACAAAAGCCGGCGCCTGCCCCGACCCCAGGTCCCGTCCTCGCCTTGGCCCCAACGCCGCAGCAAGATGGCATTTTTGCTAATTGCATATTCTACATGCATGGCTTCCGCTCACAGCAGGCTCAAATATTGAACCAAACATTGACATCGCTAGACGGCACCGTCGTGTCCACCCTCGAGGAGGCGGCGCTCTCGCAGACGGCAGACCCAAGCTGGCGCTTTCTCATTGTTCCGCAAACCTCACAGCCCGACACCCATCCCCAGTCGCCACACAGCAATCTGCATATAGTTACGGAATTTTACATTGAGCGGTGCCTACAGAATAAGCAATTCTTTCATCCCGATGATCACGTACTCGGACGGCCATTCCCATCCTTTCCCATTCCTGGTTTCTCATCCTTGTCCATTTGCAGCTCCGCGTTTACGGGACTCGAGCTGAACCAGGTCGCCAGGAGCATAAAGCAGCTTGGGGGCTCATTTGAAGAGCAGTTTCGCAAAGACACCAGCGTCTTGGTGTGTCGCTCCCTCGCGGCTATGCGCAAGGACAAGCTGCGTTATGCGTTGGAGTGGAAGGTCCCCGTTGTGTCGGCAGACTGGCTGTGGGAGTGCATCTCCACGGGGTTTCACGTGCCAGTGGAGGATTTCATCTTTCCGCAGCTGCGGGCGCATTACAAAGCAAACGGCGGTCTCGTCAAGACGCAGCCAGCCAACAGAGAAGCAGAAGCAGAAAGGGACAAGTCGAAATCGGCAAGGAAGGGAGATGGAGCCTCGCGGCCACCTGGTGGCGCTGGGATGGACACGACGGCCTTTGACCGAGATACGCCGCCGCCGGAAAAGACAAGGAGCAATAAACCTGCGAGAGGCGCTCGGCTGGAGGAATCTGCCACGTTGGCGGATTTCACAACGGCCCGGACGCATCCCACAGAACCACCAACGGCGGCGGCTGCTACTCGGCGACAGGCCAGCACGCCGCTGTCTGAGCTCTCGTCGGCGTCGGTCAACAAATCACCCTCGCCCAGGAAACCAGCCGCCGCGGTACTGCCACGGCATAAATCCGATCCAACAGGGAGCAGCAGCAGCAGCGAAAATGTAGAGCCTAGAACGGACAGGGCACCTTCTGCCCCGCCGGTTCAGTCCATTGCGCAGCCACGACAAGAACACGCAAAGGACGGCAGCTGGAGTTATTCAGAGGACGCCAAGCCACGAAACGTGCAAGACGAGGCGCGACAGGCAGCGCGAGCCGCGGAACGAGAGCGGCTTACATCGAAAATCACAAACTTGCTGGACAAGACGAGGGGACAACTGCCCGGCACGGACTTTGATATTGTGGCAGCGGCTGCGGCGGCGGGAACGGCGCCGGGGGGACATGCCAGTAGACCGCGCAAGCGTCAGATTTTAGGCCGTGCGATTAGCAACGTCTCCAACGCGAGCAGCACGGGGAGCGGGCCTGCGCCCGAGTCGTTGCGATCGGCGGCGTCGGTGATTATTGGTGGGGAGCAGGAGGAGGAGGACGGACGCGAACCGCCCGGGACGCAGCTCGAGTATAGAGACCCAGAGGCGCAGAAGAGAAAGGCGCAGCTGATGAGTCGGATGATGGAGGAGGAGGAAACGAGGTGAGAACGGGAGAGAATGTGTTTTGCATTTTGGCGACTGGCTTCATGGTGGGAGTTGTTGATATTGCTGGGGAGATGTTGTATATATATACCCGCGCCACACACATGTTGGCTGGAATGATAATGTCCTTGTAATGAGCTAGAAATGTGCAAGTAATACAGTTCAAATAAGTGAAATTGAGTGAGCAGCGCTGGGTGAATTTGAGGGGTTCGATTTGTACATCTACGTAGTAGAGATGATGTGCTCCTCTAGTGAGATAGAGAGGGCAATCACGGCATAATTGAATGAATTTTTATTGGATTGATGTTTTTCTTTGTTTGTGTATCTCGATGCTATTATTCCCAGATTTCAAATCCCGGTGATTCTCTGCTTCATCTCATTGTTCTCATAGTATACAAATTGGAAGCCAAATTCAGTGTGAGACTGACTCTGCTTCAGTATTATGTTGGATATATCTTGTTTTTCTTTTTCTCTTTTTTTTTCTCTTTCCATTCATTTGTTCCTCTCTTCCATCATTGGTATTCCATCAATGAAGTTCAGCCCAGTTCTTGGTCTACGCCTGTACACTCTCCAGCTGCAAGTCATTAATGACCATGTACCGACTAAACGTAATCCACAAATATCGAAACCAGACCATCTGGCTCTGATGCGCCGTCGTCATGGCGCGCCACGCCGTCGGCAGCGCCCCCTCGCCCGTAAGCTGGCTCAAAAACACCAGTCCACCTGGGTGCTGCTGCTGGTCGTCCTGTGACGTGCTCGTCGTGAAAATCGTGGCAAATACGTCCAGAATGGACGTGTATTTCCGCGCAATGTGCACGGAGCTCAGCGTGTAGAGGGCCACGGGGCTCTTGAACGCGGCGGCGCGGCCGCGGACCAGGGCGGCGGCGAAGCGGCGGGCGCCGTGGTAGAGCGAGATGTGGTTGGGGTGAGAGGAGACGCCGCGGCCGTCAAAGGTGATGAGCACGTCAATGTTGGCCGTGGCCTGCTCGTCGGGGCGCTGCTTGGCGAGGGTGGGCGCAAAGGCGGACATGAGCAGGCCTGAGACCTTGCCCTCGTCCCAGGTTTGCGTCATGGAGTCGGGGAAGTCGGTGCTAGTTGGCAAAGACTATATTAGCAGAAGAAGAAGAAAAACAGGTGTACTGTAGTCTGTTTGGGGACGTACGGGTTATCCACGACAAAGACGTCGTCTTCGTCACGCAGGCCAAGCGTCATGCCGCTCTTGACGAGTTCCTTTTTTCGCGTCTCACCCAGGCCATCCGCGTTACCTACAACATTCAGTCAGATTTTATCAATTGTATGATTTTTTCAACTCGTTTTCCTCGTTTTCCTCGTTTTCAATTACCTGAACTGAGACATAGAATCTTGACGTGGTTGCCCGTCTCGGGCCGGGTGAGCGCCAGCACCGTGGGCGCAAAAAACATGGCCTCGTCGTCCGGGTGCGCAATGAGCAGGCAGATGCGCTTGTTGGACAGCGCCGGGAAGCGCGCCTGCACGAAGCTGACCGTGTACGTGTAAATCACGGGGAGCAGCACCGCAAAGGCAGCGACGAGGATCACGGCCAGAGCCATTCTGTGGGATGTCGGTGGATGTCTGCGGCGTGCGGTGTGATTTAATTGCTCCCCTTTTTTTCACTATTTCAGTCACAATCTTTGAATTGGTCTCGAATCGTCACTCGTTTATTCTGCGTCGTGGCTGTTGGTGTCGTCGTCGTCAATGCGAAATGGCGGGATGAGGGGCGGTGATCGAGGGGCTTTGCTACATCAACCCCTTCGAGCGGCACCTGTACCGGCCAATTGGCAAAATTGCTCAAGCCGTCGGTCTGGTAAAAACAAATATCGAGAAAAGCCCTGCTCAGCCAGTGGCCCAACGCACGTGAGTGAAAATATCCAGGGACTAGGTACGTGTCGGTCGTGTTGGGAGGAACAAGGTCAACAGCGGCACGCGCAGACGCAGATGCCACCTTGCGATTTCGACAGGTCCCCTGGTCTCGAATCTTCATTAGCTCTCTGGGCCCCAGCTTTAAATTAAACCAACCTGTGAGGTCATATGGGGCAGTTTGGGGACCGACAGGTGGGCTAATTTAATCCTTGCTCCGTTATCTTAGTGCGCTGGTCGTTCGGCAAAGGCGCTGGAGCTGGGAGCGCTAGGGTGAATACGTGTAGAATTAAGGGGAAGGGGATTTTGTCACTTGATCTGATCTGACTCGGACGCGATGATGTGCATGCAGACTGCAGGATTCCTGCCGTTTTGGCGATATGGCGGTATGGAGTCGGTCGCCTAGATGCAGCCCAACGCTGGTTAGCCCACCAGTTTTTTCATCAGTTGCTAGTAACGGCGGTTGACATGCAGCAGCTAATTTTAAGGTGCATATTGACTCCGTAATAATGCCAGGACTGTAGGCTGTAAGCTTCCACTCTTGGAACTTGGTCATGCAGGCGCCACACAACCGCCACACCGGCCGGCACAGCCGCAATGAGATTTCTGCCAGCGTATCAATAGCTGTTGAGATTCGGCCGATCTCCAGCTCAACAAAGCCATCCATCTTTGTTACGGCCGGCCATTGAATTGCATCTTCATCTTTAGTCTGTGCAAAAACTTATCATAATGGCTCGGCCACGAAAATCACAAGCCAATGGCTCTTCCAAGCCTGCCGCCGCCGCCGACTTGCCCCTCGCCCAGCCCGACCGCACCGGCCCAGCCATTGACGACCAGACCCTCTTCAAGCTCGCCGAGCAGCGACAGCTCTTTCAGCAGGCCGATGCCCGCATCGCCTCGATGAAGAAGAGCGGCAGCTCACTCCCCAAAGGCGCGCAGAGGATTCCATTTTCCCGTGGCTCCAATGGCGAATCGAGCTCTGAATCAGACGACGAAAACGACGACGACGATTCCGAGGTGCCGACGCTGTCACCAGCGGCAGAGCGCGTTCTCGAGGCGGCCCTCTGGACAACCTCGCTCGCCATGCTGCATTTCACGTTTGACGTGCTGGTGCAGTACCAGTACGCGATGGAGGTGCTCTGGGGCAACATTTCCCAGCGGGCGTTTAGTGCATGGGCTGGTAATTCCCTCCTTTCTATTATTTCTATCTTATCCTTGTATTTGGCTAATGTATACGATTAGTGTTTGTGCTGCTCTTTTGGGCGCTGCACGGTCGACAGCCGAATCAGACCCTCATACCCGGCCTGCCCGCGCATCTCCAGGGCCGCCTGCGCCAGCTCGTCTTCTTCGTCATGAGCGTCGTGGCCGGCTGCTCCCTCATCCACGTCACCAACTCGCAGGGCTACCTGGCGACGCAGAAGCAGGCGCCGCCGCTGGGGTGCCTGTGGATATGGGCCGTCATTGAGCTGGACCTGCCCTGGGCGACGCTGAGTCTGATGGTGGCCTCGGGGTTCCTCTACAGGGGGGGTTATAATGTGAAATAAAAAAAACACGCAAAAGTTTTAATAGCAAGATGGTGTATTGTCAGGATATACAAGTTTTTAATGATGTATCTGCAAGCAAGGTTGGCTCTCGAGACGCAAACTTTCGAATGTCGGCTCCAATCGTCGCCGCCTCCACCGGATGCATCGACGGCGAATTGTTACAGTGGTGGTGCTCTCCCGCAGCCACCCTCCCCTCGAGGTGCCGCAGCCGCGACGAAATCATGCTCAGCTGCAGAAACTGCACGCGCTCCGTCAGCGCGGCCCGCTGCCGTACGAGCTCGAGCGCTTTTGTCCGGACGCTCAGCCACGCGACGGCCACGGACGGGCGGCCGCCGTGCCACGACCCGGGGATAAGGGACCACGACAGCCCGCCGACATCCGTAGCCGGTGCTGATGACGAGGATGATGTGTTGGTGGATGTGGCGGGTTCGGCGCGGGATTCGACCTCGTCGATTATCTCGAGGAGCCGCCGTTCGAGGTTGAGCAAGTCGTCCATGACAAAGGCAAACATTTCCCGTTCGGCGCGCTGGGCCGGTGGTGTCGTTGTCGTGGAGGATGGACCGCGGTCCATGGCCGTGCGTCTTCGACGGACTCCCTTTTCCGAGTCATTTATGCTGTCGCTGCTGCTCCTCTCTGTGTTGGAGTCGTCTGGGAATTCATTTTGGTGTGGTATCTGCTGCGCATCGACGAGATGAGACAACCAGGTGGACTCCGTCTTGTACCAGGACAGACTGGTCTTGATGTGCAGGTACTCGGTGCCGCTACTGCGGAGGTAGCGGATGCGCGCGTAGGCGGTGGCGGCGACGGCGAAGAGGAAGGTGAGGAGGCCGGCAATGTTGGCGGCGATGGAGAGGGGGGAGTCTTGGGCGCCGTTTTGGTCCATTGCATCGGCTAGACCTGCTAGACGCGGGTGTTGTGCATGGTCAAGAATATTGTCTAGGTCTGAATATTATAGAGCACAGAAAGTTACAGAGCATGAAAGTCGGCAAGTAATTGTAAAGGCAGATGACATGCAGGAACTAAATATAAATAGGTGTTGATGGGCTGCATAATATCTATATTGTGGCTAGTGTGCGGCTGTGCATGCGGCTGAGCATAGATCTGTGGTCAGGCATAGCCTTGGAATGTCTGATTATTGAAGATGAATAGGCTGTAGAAAAAGAAGTATAAAAAAAAGTATAGTAATAAAAGGCTTAAAAATTAATTGCTCGACGCCATGCGCGCCAAAGTGCCAACTGCTTGTAGCTTCCATAGTGCTACTTGACTGGGACAAATCAATCATCAGCTTCTTCTAATTATCTAGCCATCTAGTTTCATCTACTACTTCAATCGATGTCTTTTTAATATATATATATATATATATATATATATGCTTACTTGTGCACTTTTTTGTCAAAAGGTTACCAGTGGCAAAAGGTAGTTGCCATTGCTGTACTGCTTTCGCCGTATACTTGGTAGTGCCGTGATGCCAACGTGCTTGGACTCGGCCCGCTTGGATGTATTCCTTTCCGGACTGAATGCATGATACTGATTAGCATCATGGTCAAGTATTACGTGGTGCATTCAGATCAAGTCGCAAAACACTGGAGAGTAAAAAGACATTGGCCAAATTACAAATGGGTAGAAGTAATAGAAAGGGAGGGAATCTCCTGAATCATGCTACCACGCCACTGTCCTGGACCGGCATGTCCCCCATACAACTAGGCCCTGAAACTTGATTCACATTCATTTTAGAGAGAGAGGGCCTAGAGCCTCTTTCCCTCACTCAATGTCTTGGGCAGTATGGGATGGCAGGGATAAGGGGTGAATAAATAGCCGGACGAGCCTCCCGCTGGGTCTCCTCGCTACACAGTTTCTTCCAAGCCAGCACGCGCGCCATTTTTACCATTCAGTCTGTTCCTTGTCGCCGCAGAGCAGGAACAAGATGAAGCTCCTCTCCATCACAGCCGCCGCCGCGACGCTGTTGGCCGTGCCCGCTCTCACATGGACAATCGAGGATGCCCACGGCCGCGTGTTCCAGGGCAGCGAGAGCGACGCCGGCTGCCACCGCTACGTCACGTTCCCCAAGGGCAGCAAAATCACATACAAGGTGGCCGAGGGCTACAGCCTCGACTTCTTCACCGACAAGCACTGCACGGTCGACAAGCCGGCCGTGGGCTTTTCCGGCTCCAGGAAGGACGCGGAGATGTACAGGGAGGGTCAGTCCTTCATGTTCTGCCCAGATGTAAGCTACGGAACATTGGCCGGCAATTTTGTCTTGGAGCAGCGTAATGACCGACCCCCCGTCACTAGAAACCGGCAAAGGGCACCAAGTGCAGGGCGATCCTGGACTATGACCCGTCAGGTGATTACGACTACTCCGACCACGACGATTAAACGAGACGAAGCCCATTTATATCCAAGCATATCGTAGTTGGCCGCCCTGCGTCAAGTCAGTGATAGGCTAGGAGCGTTCCAGATAATGGCTGCAGCTGCAGCTCTCTCTACTTGACAAGTTTTGGATTATAGCATTTACCATCAACACCCAAGGATGGGTATGCGTCCATTGCGCATGTCATGAACCTCAATGTTGGCGCAAGGAGGGCTGGCGCTAGGTGATTGGCCCACCTCGATTTAGACTACGTTGATGGACGTGCCATGGTGATGAGGCTGAATATGCAAAATATATTTATATATAAAATATAAAAAAAAAATCAATATATGCGCTATCCAACGACTTCATCTTCTATGAAAATAAGTCTCAAGACAGGAATCGCTGTTCCGCATGGCCATGATCGTACTGTCGTCTATGCAATTCTCGTCCATACTGTCCAGATCCAGACTTTGTACTGCTTCCAAAAATGTGCAAATACAAGTATCCAACTCATTCGTCAAGCAAGTCAAAAAGTAAAAAAAGTAAAAGGTGAAAAAGGAAAAGGTAAAAAGTAAAAAGGTAAATACATTCCAATGTATATATGCTCGTAAAGAATAATGACGTGAAGAAAACAACTCTTGATGCAATTGGCTTCATGAAAAAACAAAAACAAAGGCATATACAATTTTGTGCTTTGTTCTCTTGGTATGCTTCGTCTTGTGACACAGAATGCATGTCACAAAAATCGACACCCCCATCATGGTCATCAACGTCGACTCGGCTCGGCAAAGCGAATTCCACGTCGCTCAGGGGGCACACGCTCACCACCTTCGTCCTCCGAGTCACTAGCCGAGTCCGACTCGCCCACGCCGAGCGCGGCTTCACGACGGCGACGCTCCGCAGCCGTCTCGCCCGCGTCACCGCTGCCGCTGCCGCCACCGCCACTACCACCGGGTGCGCTCTCTCGCTCCCGCTGGCTGCTGGCCAAAACGGCAAGACGACGCCTTCGCTCGACGGGTGTCTCCATGTGCTCCTCCGACGTCTGCTGCTCCTTCTTGACGGTGGGACGGCCTCGGGGTGGGCCTGTCGCCGCGGTAGATGCAGCTTCGGTGCGCTTCTTTGTCATTGGTGGTGGTGGTGCTTCTCCCTCATCACGAGTCTCGACAATGCGCGGCACGGTGGGTTTGTTCATGCCAGGCTGGATGTAGCTCGGGTTGCGCTTAGCAACTTCCTTGACGGGGCGGGAGGCGGTAGAGGCCTCGGCAACGTCCTTGCGGGTGTTGGCGTCGAGCTTCTGGACCTCCTTGATGAAGTCCTCCTTGGTCATGCGCCGGCCGACGCCACCAATGGTGAAGCGAATGTGCTGATCGTCCTCGTCGGCGTCTGCTTTTTCCTCGGAGCCTCCGACGCCGGTGCCCGTCATCCTGCGGACCGACGTCCACTTGAATCGAGAGGGGCCGGCGGTGGCGGCGGAGGTGGTGGGTGCATTGTCGGCGGTGGCATTGCCTTCTTCGGCGGCGGCGGCGGGATTCTTTTCAGGCTGTCTAGCGAGGGCGCCTAGGCCGAGGTACTTGAGACTGGAGTTGAGTAGGGCGCTGGATTCTTGGCTGGATTTGGACGAGGGCAACTCATATGTCTTGACGACCTCGCCGTCTTCATCCTCGACAATAATCTAAGAAAAAGAAGAGAAAAAGTCAGCTTGGTTTCAGTGGAAGTGGAAGTAGGTGTAGTACCTGGTTACCGAATTGATAGGCGCGAGCGGGCTCGTGACGGCGATTTTTGGACTTGTCTTTGCGCTTTTCCATTTCCATGCTGTACATGTCGTTGAAGCGGCGACGGATACCACCAAAGGACCAGTTGGCGTCGAGGCCGGGGGGTTCGGGGTCGGGGCGCTTGGTGTCGTCGGTGCCTTCGGAAGAGTCCTTGTCGGGCTCCGGGACGGCATCGAGGTCGACAGTGTCAATGACTTCGCCCTGCTGGTCCTCAAAGACCAGGTGATGGCCCTCTTCGTAAATGTTGACGCGGTTGGGGGACATGGGGCTGTGTTCGCTGTCATTGTCACGGTCGCGGTTATTGTCACGGTGGTCGTGGGCATTGTCACGATGGTCGTGGAGCATCTCGGGCTTTTCGCCGTCATTGCCACGGTGGTCGAGCATTTCCTTTTCGTCGCCATTGTCGGCCAGGGTGGAGTCGGTGGTGGGCTGGCTCGTGTTGGGCGTGTCGTCTTGGTCGCGGTCGGTGGGTGACATGGAAGGTCGGTTGGGGAAAATGGCGGATTGGGAGATGGGACCGCCAGGCCCAATGCCGTCATCCCACTTCTTGTGTTTACGCTTCCGAGCGACGAGGGAGGTGGATCGGCTCCCGGGCCGGCTATGGTCTTCGTCCCTTTGGCGGCGCAAAAAGGTACCGGGAGGTGAGAGGGTGCCGGGGGGGTACTGGGGATCCTTGAGATCAAACGAGGCTTCAGACATGGTCTTGGCCTGGGAGCGGGATTGCGAGGAGATGCGGGGCAGGCGGTTCATCCAGGAAGGCCCATCGTCGGGGGCGGCGGTATATGACATGGTGAGGGAGAGGGTGTTGATGCGCTTGCCGAGGGTAAAGACGGCCACTGAAGAACCGTGGATGAGGATGGAGGAGATGACGAGAAAGGTGACAATGGGCCAGACCAGATAAATCAAGGCATAATTCTCAGAGTCTGGGGGTGGCATGTCAGCGAGGGGCACGGGCTCGCCGTGCTCGAGCTCGGCGCGGGCGAGGATGGCGACAAAGATGGCGCCGACGCCAATGGGACCAAAGTGACCGGCAAAGAGAGCTTCGCGCCAGTTGCGGACGTCGGGTATAAAGGGTTTGAGGGCCATCATGATAGGGATGCGGCGGAAGAGGAGGACGAAAATGGCAATGACGACGAGGCGCCAGGCGACGACGCCAAAGTAGCCCGAGTTGTACTGCTCCCAGGGGATGATGGTGCCGAAATAGACAAAGTAGGCAAGGTTGAGGAGCAGATCAATGACGTTGGAGACGTGAGACTCTTCCGTCTTTTCGCCGAACCATCCGTCGTTGGAGAAGCCGACACCTGCGGCAAAGCCGACGAGGAGGTCGTCGACACCCAGGATGCTACCAGAACCGGCACAGAAGAGGGCGACGACAAAGTAAAAGACGAGGAAGCTCTCGCGGTCAATGAGGTCGAATTTTTCGGCGAAGCGGATGCCGTGGCGGGCAATGTAGCCAATGAGGAAGCCGTAGACGGCGCCAAAGATGCATTCGTAGAGAATGACGTAGACGATGAAGTGGAAGGAGACGTCGGAGGCGTTGCGGTGGTACTGGATGAGGTAGAGGGAGAGGTATATAAAGGGAAAGGCCATGCCGTCGTTGCAGCCAGACTCGGCGGAGAGGAGGTCGCGGAGATGCTTGGGGACGCGCTTGGCAAACTTGCCCTTGCCAACGACGGAGGAGGCGAGGACGGGATCGGTGGCGGTGACGCAGGCGGCGACGACGAGGGAATCGAGCCAGGAGAGGGGCGGGATCATCCACCAGATGACAAGCGAGGTGACGAGCCAGCCAAAGGTCATGACGGGGATGAGGAGGAAGATGACGGACTTCCAGTGGCGCTCCATGTAGTACTTGGGCAGCTCGACGCCGACGGCGAAGCACTGGACGACGAGGACTATTCGGGAGAATTCGACGGTGACAATGTCGACGCTGCCCCATTGGTTGGGGTTGATGAGGTTGGCGGCATGGGGGCCGAAGATGACGCCGCAGAGGGTGGCGACGGTGGCCTCGCCAATGTACATGCGCTCCTTGATGAAGGAGGAGCAGAGCATGAAGAGGGAGGTGAAGCCGCCGAGGATGATGTAGACGAGGTGTGGTTTGGTGATGTCGAGGTGTTGCCAGGCCATTTTGGCGGTTGGCGCGGAGCGCTGCGTGCCGGGAGAGGAAGCTTGACAATGGTTCGATCGAGGGCGGAGGACGAGGGCGGAGGACGAAGGCAGCGGGAGGGAAAGATGCTATCGGTAGCAAGTAATGGCAAGCAATGGCAAGCAATGGCAAGCAAATCGATAAAGTCGGCTATGTCATGCAGCAAGGTGTATGGTGGCTCAAGTGGTGGCGCTTGGGTGGCTGTCGAGAGCACCCCAGTCAATGGAAGGCGAGCAGACGGAAGAAGGATGAGGATACATGCGCCGAGTGGTTGTGGTGTTGATGGAACAAGTTGAATCGGCGGGTGTTTGTGTATGCGTAAAAGTTGAGAAAAAATTGGGCGAGAATTGTCGATGTGGGAGAGATGAGCCAAGCAAAGCCAAGGACGAGCTGCCAAGGTACTAAAGCTAGTGGTGCTAATAAGTAGTCGCTGACAATTGGGTGGAGATGTTGTGGATTGATGATGGATAATGTTGGTGGCGGCGAGAAAATCGAGGCTTGCTTGTGAGATGATGTTGGGGCGAAAACGGAGACGTGGGCCGACTATGAGCGAGCCGGAGTGAGCATGGTGAGATGAGAAGTGAAAGTGAGAGTGAAGTAAGAAGTGACAAGTAGGAGTAGAAGTGAGAGTAACAAGTAGTAGGGGAGAGTGATTAGTTGGGAAACATTAGGAAAGGGATTGATATAAGAGAAGGGGAAAGAAAAAAAAAAAAAAGCCACAACTTGTTAGAGTCAGTCCATCAACAACATTCAAACTCTACGCTGCATGCCTGTCAAAAGAGTGGGCAGCCTGAGACTCTAGAGACAGAATGCAAGCCAAAGCCACAAGCCCAAGCCAGCTCAAGCCAGCAAGCCACGCTCTCGTTGGTACAAAACATGTGCGTGGTGTCTCTCTTTAGTGCATGTACAGGGTTCATGGCATGTTTTGACTGGTTGATTCGGAAGCCGGCTCGATGTCTGCAGTCTTGTGTACGGAGTACAGCGTGTCTCTCCATGTCCCGTATCGCCTCGTCGCCTCGTTGTATCGCTGTGCACCACTCTGTATCCTGTATTTTGAATCCTTTCGTATCGGCTTGTACGGGAGCAAGTAAAGGCAGGCAGTCAATGGATAGCAAGACGGATAGACGAATCAAGAAACGTGTTGGCAGCCTCTTTTGCTGCGCATCTTGGCGGGGCCACTGATCCCCACCATCCATCCCCATCACGTCCACTATCTACAAGTGGTGGCGACTTTGTGGCAGGCCATGTACACTGACGCTGTGGTTTGGCAGACGTGGTGCAAAAAAACACACATCTAAAGCTCTGCTTGAATTTGACACAATTTAAATAATTTAAATGACAGAGTAATGCACCCTGCTGTGGCTGCTCCCATTCAAGTCGCGTGTAACTGCCCGACAAGGTACCCCTGCCGCCGACAACGCTGCAGAGGTACTTGCGCCAACAGCTCCCTATTCAGGCCTGTGGTGGCTTCTGGTACGTACCCCTGGACCCTTTATGGAATCCCTTTTGTTATCCGAAGCTGATCTCTTTGGCTCAGATATCTGCTCAACAGAATGCAACCTACTTGTACGGAGTACGGAGTACTGATTCAATAATTAAACCCATCATTGGTCAAGTGTTCTTTGGCCAACAGCCATGTTCTAGAGTCCTTGCCGCCCACGCACAACTGTCTCACCCAATTGTCACTCTGTCACTCACTGCCTTGCCTTGACCCCGCCAGTTGTCCTCGACCTGGTCTCCCGTGTCTCTTGTCTGCCGTACTCCCGGTCCGTGATTTTTTTTTTTTTTTTTCTTTACGTTGTTGACATGTCTTTGCCTGCCTGACCCAAAATAATGACGTACTGCAACGAAACCCCACGCTGCATGCACCAACTTGTCAAGCACTACAAGTACCCACTGCCCACTGCCCGCCCACTACCGGACCACGCCGCGCCCATGATAATAAAAGCCTTCCAATAAGCCTCTAAAAGAACCCGTTCTATTCCGCGCCACAAAGAATAATTTTTAAATTATTGCCGCCCTCAACTCGGCATCCAGCAAAGCGGTATGGGGTACGGAGCACCAGAAAAAGCTCGCACCTAATTTTTATTCCCTGCCACACTTTCCTGGCGCTACGCCAACTTATGCTTATTCCTTGTACATCAGTGGGACTCCATTTCATGTGCCGTCTCTCCTCGCAAGATTCAACAAGATGCAAATTGCAATTGCAAGCTTACAATAGTACAAGTTAATCTATACCCAGCCTTACATTTCCAAATCTAGGGTCCTCTTGGCTTCCCATATTTATCCTTTTTCTCGGCATCGAGGCTTGCCAAGTACCACTGTCTTTTCTGCTTCTCATCTCTCGGCAACGTCTTGGTCTTGGGATCAACTCTTGACCTTGGCCCTCCACATTTCGACTTGGCTCTTGGCACCGTCTCTTCATGCATCATGACCACTATGATCGGCAGCACGCAGCTTGTAGTGTTGCACTGATCCATGTGCTGGCATCCGTCACACTCTCTAATTTATGTTTACTTTTTTTATTTTGCTAGTTGACTGAAATATTTTTCCCTGATTTTGGTTTACTCAATAAATTAAACTACAATCTACATGCGTCAATGAACCAGTCTCGGAGCAATGGATCACCAGGGTCCTCCCGAGACAGTCTTGTCCAAACACCAATTGCCCTGCAATGTCTGCAATGCTCAAAAAAAGAAGAAGAAAATACACAACGATTAATCTAATATATAATAATAATAGAAAACTTTGAAAATTTTAGAAAGACTCTCTTCTCTCCACAAACTAACCCCTTCCGCCACGTTTCCAAGTCATGCACAACGGCCCAAGCTGTCCGGAGCGTCCCGACATCCTGGTACCAGCAAGCCATGGAGGTCCGATTCAGGAACAAGCCAACACGGAACAAAGCGGCGTTTAAAAAAGAGGAAAAAGGAAAAAAAAAAGAAGAAATAAATCTGCCAAATGTCGGTGTATTAAACAGCCCGAAACCTTTTGAATTATTGCTTTGCCGCCTTATGCGATCAAGTTGTCAAGACCCTACTCGCCTACCCTATACAAATACAATCGAATTGGAATGCATTCCTCACCACGCTTCACGGACGAAAATAAAATACTTACTACAATGTACATTTTACAATCTAAAAGGACAAAAAATTTAACAAGGGGAAGATAAATCATGTATTAAATCCACCATAGCAATAATAGCCAATAAATGCCAGTAGCCATATCGCTTCACCATCCACAACAATCATAACAATCCAGGATATCATGCCCTTCCCAAACGCCACATGCTCATTCCATTCCACATTACGCTTCAAAAGAAAGGTACACTACTATTACAAGAGCCCCATGATGATCAAAACTGCCATAAAACTCCACACACAATATCCCGTCCTACTCAAAGAAGAGGAAGATGAATTCGATTGAGGCGCATTGGCAAACGGATCTCCCGCCCCTGCCTCCGGATTTCGCCCGGGCTGTGTGACTGTCGATAGCGTCGACGTCGTTTTTGGTTTGCTCGACGATGAACTTTGCTCCGTGGTAGGAGCAGGTGCACTCTCCGACGTGGTAGGACTAGATGAAGGAGAGCTGCTTGTCGGCGATGGCGTTGGTGTCGGCGTCGGCGTCGGCGTCGACCGAGTCGAACTGTCCTCGGCCGTTGACCTTTGCCCAGTTGGTGTCGACCTCGTAGCCGTGTTTTTCGTGGGAGACGGAGAGGGTGTAACAGCCGTTCGGCTCGAAGAAGAAGGTTTCGCCGCCGTGGGCTGTACCTGGCAAAGGGCACGGACAAGATTCCCCCTCTGCGCCTCCCACAGCAGCGAATTCGGCTGCGCATCCCCAAAATCGCACGACGCCCTGATGTTGGTCTCGACGCGCATCAGGCTCTGCTGGCAGCTCCCCGAGCACTGCCCCGTGGTCAGGTCGCTCAGCTCGCACCCCGTAATGGGCGTGTTGTAGGCAAAGATGCAGCTCAGCGGCACCGTAAACGACGCTATCATTTCCACCGCCGACAGCGTCAGAAATGTGCTCTGCGCACCCGTAGCGAGTAGTGCCATGGCACAGGCCAGTAAAGTGCTGCGACACATGTTGCTGCTGGCTTATCGTGCTAGAGTTGAGTTGAGAGTGGAGAGCAGCGAGGCTCGTCGCCCCGAGAGACTTGAGACTTGACGCCAGGAAATCCTCTATGACGTAGAGTGTGTTTGGGAAGAATTTTGGTAAAATCTGGACAAATTATTGAGCAGTCAACCAGGGATGGTTCGTGGGAGGCAACCCGAAACAATGGTTGTCGCAGGTTGGACAGATGCGTACGGCACTAGCACATGCCACACGCAGTTCCAAATAAAAGTCTCTGATTGAAACGAATCATTAGTATTTGGAAGGCAAAGCAGAACAAGCATAAATATAAAATGCAAATAATGAAATATTTGTAAAAATCAAATGACGCTGTTGACCTACCTATCCTTTTATCCTTGGTCGTCATGCGATTCCGACGCCGCAGTCGAATTGTCTCAGGATTGCGTTGGTGCTTGTGCGACAGCGGCCAGGTCTAGCAAGGCTCAATAGTCACACTCGGGTCTGCAAAAAAGCAGTGATGAGGATGCAAAGATGGAGCCGTGAACTGAGGACATGATGGATTAAAGTAGCCAAGCTTTCCAAGCTTGCAAGCTGTATGGCAACCAGCGGGGGCAGCCAGCATGCCAATGGCGGCCATGGCAGGAGCACTGTGGCATGAGGGTGAAACATGTACAGTCCAGCCTAGCACCGCTTCCCATGGGCCGCCAGAAATAGGTCTTGTTTCAAACAGGTCAAATCATGTCCCGACCAATCGATTCCGTTCGTTCTTTGGTTGGATTGGCATGGCATTAGGTGAAGCACGAGGCGGCCACACCTTTTATCCCAACTTGGTTACGGTCGGCTCAGAAGGGACATATTGCGACGAGATGCTGGAGATTGCCTGTCGACTGTCTGTGACGACGAAACGCTGCATGTTTGACAATGGCAGAGAGCACAGGGATGGGTGGCTGTCATTGGCCCATTGACGCTCTAGGAGGCGCCACAGTGTACAGTGTACTGACACACAGAGGACGGTACAGAGTACATGCTGCCCTATTACAATTTACTTTACTTTACTTTATTCTTCAGTCTCCATGTCCAGCTCAAGACTAAGCAAATAGACGTGTTAGCTATGCCCTATAAACAATCAAGCTGTCTGTTGACCTCAACAAGATCGTCATCGTTAAAGAGAACAATCAAGTACCGGGTAAGCTAGCGTCCGCACAGTTAACACACGCTTATAAATTTAAGATTCCTTGAAAAGGAGCAAGTACACTAGGGATCGCATAATCAACCTAAATTTAAGCTTCTCCAAGGCTTAGAAACAGTCAGGACCTTGGGACCGTTTTATTACAATTAGCACGCGTTAGAGTAGTTGGTACTCCATCCTCAGCACCAAAGGAAGCGTATTAAATCAACACCTTTAGCAGGGATTAATAAATTAGATAAAGTAGATGAATTAAATAAATTAAATAAAGGAATTAATGCATCTCTCGCCAGCCGATTTTATTACATGCAGCTCAGCTGTCTGGATCAACTGCGCTGTCTGTGGGCTAACAACCAACGCTCACTAGACATTGCGGCGTCGCTGCATCACGTCATTCATCATATATGCCAAGTGCCTTGCCCTCGAATACCAGTGCCGTATTAATCGCGCCCTCACAGTAGTCTCCAAGAGTAAGAGGGAATCTCGCACAGGGCCAAGAAGAGGTCTCCAAACGCTATGCAATAGTAAGTCAATCTGTTGGTACAATGTTACGGCAAGCATAATCCGGTATCCAAAGACAAGCGTAAATTGGGTTACATGGAGGTATAAAAAGTGGCTCACTTTAAACTTGGAATCGGTTCTGAAGCAATTGAGAGGCCTCTTCCTTTACGTGGTACCATATTCTCTGAGCATTGGATTCAGGTGTCTGGTCTAAAGATGAGCTGCGATTAATATGGAAATAAACGGGTGGGAGGGTGGCAAACGTGTCCACAAAGTCAACGGGACGAGCATCGATTGAAAAAATAAAAAATAAAAAAAGTCCAGTGTCATCTACCAATGTGAGCTGCCACAGAGGCTTTCTCTTGCGACCACAGCCGAATCCTTTACTTTGTGGACTGGAGAGTCGATGCGACAGAGTCAAAGAATGCTGGCCACTATGTGCTGCTATGATATTCGTCGTCGCTTTGACTCACCGTGAGCTCAAAGGGCACGACACGGGGTGTGCCGAGCTTCCTGGAAACAATATCAATTCTTTCGGGTAATGTTGTCGTCGGATACACTCATCATTCTCAAAGTCCTTGTTAGTCAGCTTGGTCTGGTGATGAGCTCAAAGCTGTGAGTGTCCAGATTAAACTCAGACTCGAGGCCTCTAATGTCGCGGATTTCGACATCGTTCACTATACAGAACCCGCGTATTCAACAGGGGACTACATTGTTATTTAGGCGTATGAACGGAGTGAAGCTACTAGCCCTTGTAATGTACACACTGGGATAAGCTTCTTCTTCTCACAACTGTAACTTGTAGCCAGAGGAACAGTATTATCATGAGAGATGGTGAAATTACGTCTCAACCCCCCCTTTTAATATTTGTCCGACATCACTTGATGAATCAAATTTCATGAATCAAATTTCATGAAGCCATCGATTGGAAAATAGCTTCAAGCTCTACTTGAACGATACCCCTCCTTTTTTCTTGTGACATCTGGTCCCCCCTTCGTCCCGAATTCACTCTTGAACCCATCCATTTCATGGCTGCTCGAGCGTAGACTCGTTTCATTGAAACAACAAAGATCACGTGAATTTACTTTTCTCAAGATATTCCCTTCATTTCACATTGGGCTGCAATCCAACCAAGGTGCCTGCGTAACAGGCCATCTGCCGTCCCATCCTCCTGCGGGAGCATTCTCTGTACCACTGCTGACTGCCTGTACCACGTAAACAAGCCGCATGATTGCCCACAGAAACAGTGATCAATGGCCCAACTCTTTTGCCGCACAACTACGGACCTGTGTAGCCAGACGCAGAATGACTGAAATGCAGACCGCTTACAAAAATGAACACTGGTCATCGAACCCGACGTCCATCCCGGTCACCACTAGACGGCTTCATCGACCGTTGCTCCCACATCTTCTCGTCTTCGTCGACCTCGTTTGGATGCTCGCCATGACCTTGCAGCCGTCGGAACACGCAGCCAAATCAAGCAGCAATCAACCTACCCTCATTAGCGTGCACCACCCGCACTGCGACCAGAGCGACGCAGGATCCGACCGCCAAGGACTTTTGCCAATCACCGTAACTGGCCACCTCCCTTCAGGATCTTTCGTCTCTTTATCTGATGAGCTGGTGAGTTTCCGTCTCTTCATATTCCATCATCTCAGCCTGGGCCGATGATATGGAATGGCTTGCTCCGCTGGTCTTTCCTGTTCGGCCTCTTCCCTGTCGCATCAGTCTAACCTGGACGCAGCACCCCTCCGCCTCCAAGTTCCAGCAGGTTGAATTCCGACCACCCTCATTGCCCTGGCCGATGGTGTCTCGGAGCTCTCTCTAGATGATCTAGAGGATACAATACGTCGTTTTGAGGAACACGATGATGTCTGGGATCGCCACTTCCTGGCCTGTGTAGTGATTGTACATCATGGAGACAATGCCACCAGCCATTCTCCAACGCCCGAGCTTGCAAGTCGCTTACAATCGCTGGGTACCGAATGGGTTGCTCTGACTCATGCATCTCTGCTCCCAGCTGATATCATTGCTGAGGGACCGTACTTTGCTACGACCGACGGTCTGCTGCCAGTCAGAAAATATTCCCTGATAATCACGGCGCGTTTGTCCCGTCTCTAGTGCAATCCCCTTTTCAGATGTACGTTATTTGAATGTCCCCATGTCCACCAACTATCCCCGCCACTAACCCATCATTTAGCATCAAGTACCTCGCAGCTGCGACCACGGATGGCAGCCCAAACAGAGCTATTGCTGTACCATCTCGTCTACATCATACCACGACACCGGAAAAGCCATTAAATGGACTCAGAGTCGCCATAAAGGATAATATCGATATTGTTGGGATAAAGACCTTTGCCTCCTGCTTGTCGTATGGGGGCTTTTATGGTGCAAAGGCCAAGAGCGCCCCTGCAGTCCAGAAACTACTCAATGTTGGCGCCATAATTGTCGGCAAAACGGGATTGAGCCAATTTGCGGATGCAGAGGATCCTACAGGCGACTTTGTTGACTTTCATGCTCCGTGGAATCCTCGCGGAGATGGTATCGGGCGCTGCAGCGGGCGCTTATGATTGGATTGACTTTACTGTTGGTACGGACAGTAAGTTTCAAGACAAGTTATCTGAAAACCCTTCACTGGGCGCTCGTTTCTAATGCAGTTGCAGCCGGAGGGAGTGTACGGGAGCCAGCTGAAGGTCAGTCTGTATATGGACTGCGACCGCCTAGAGGTGCGCCAAGTGTTGATGGAACAGTCGTCATTCACCGGTAAGGCTGAGAATACTGCAAGACACGACAGACCTCGATGCTATGAGCTTTTACTAACCACCCGGTGTCTCTAGAGACCTGGATGCTATAGGAATTCTTTCAAGAAGATCCTTGCAACCGTCTCCGGCCATCTCTACAATGTTGAGGTAGCATCAGGAGCCACTGAGAAGGAGACACTTCCTGCGACCCTGACAATAATCTACCCAACCCATTTATCCCCCGTGGAGGAGCAAGCTGCCCAAGATCTGTATGACAAGGCGGTCGCAGCACTGGAAAAAGTTTTGGGCGTGAAAAGGCGCCATGTCAACTTTCACGAAGAATGGAAAAAGACCAATCCCGGCTCAGACGAAGTCTACGAGGACTATATTCAGGAGGTAGGTGTCGCAATAGATCAACTCAAATATTGGACTACTCACTCGGCGTAGGTCTTTTATGATTATGTGGTCTGGGGCCAGTTTCACGAGAGAGTCTCGTTTCGAGACGAGTATAGAGCAAAGTTCGGCCGGCCTCCGTACGTCAATCCACTGTCCAGATTCCGCTGGAAGGTAGGCAGTAACATGACTGAAGAGCACTTTTCCACTGTTTGATCAAAGCGCGAGGAGTTTCAGAGGTTTATTGAAGCCATCTTTGGCGACAACGCCATCATGATTACACCGTTCAAGTTTGGAGAGCCAGAAAGCCGAGACAGGTACAGACAGGAGTAAGTTTACAGTGTCATCTGTTTCGAGTTGAAATGAGTGGTCTGAATGCTAACCATGTTTCTCACTCAAGTCGTGAATTAAGAGACAAATCTGAATTTGGATGGGGCCTCTGGGCAGCATTCCAATCCCCAATGGCGGGCCAGCCTGAGATTGTTTTTCCAGGTATGCATCTATATTTTTGGCAATCTTGAGCAGACTAATAATCATTTGAACGTGGCGTATTAGTGCGCCAGCTTGCCGTAATCTCCTCCACGAGCCAGCGTGATGAGAGCTATGGTGTCATCGCTTCGCTCATCGTTTCAAAAGGCAGGTACTTACCTAGTAAAGCAAAACCATTACTGGCGACTAACAGATGTCAGTATTGGATTTATCCATCGTGTCAATTGTCACTAAAATGCTGCAGGAACTAGGTGTTCCAAGGACAGTATTCACAGGGCGCACACCGTTCAAAGTCATGTGAATGGTCAGAGGCGTTAGAATGGCTCCTGAAATGCTCATTGTTTTTCGGAGATGAACCAAAAGTGAGCTAGGACAATTTTCTTCGTTGCTTAGAATAAGAAGGAATGCAATCTGGTGCAGGAGAGTGTGCCACGATTGGTTATCATTCAGCTGCAATGTAGTTTGCGATTTAGAGGCTACTTGTAGAACTGGCCTGCCGATCACCTGTTATCCCGCAGACAGACATGGTCCACATATGCCACGGACTCTCGATTCTATTATAAATGGAGTTGTTAATAATTGAGATTTCTTTCTTTCTTCCTTTTCTTCTTTTTTTCTTTTTCTTTTTCTTTGTTTTTTTCCTTTTCTAGATTGTGTGACCAAATCAGTTATTCTTGCCACAGCGATGCAATGCATTCTTCTACCATAACGAGGACAGCCCCTGAGGGGAGTTCAATGATTAAAAGGTTCCCTTGATGAGTACTTTGCAACTGTCACTGATACGCAAGCGACAACAGCAGTTAAAAGTCACTGCTGAATGCGACTGTTGGTCTTTGTTCCTGGGCAAGCCATTTCGGGGCTCAAAGTGCAACACCTTGTCAATCTCCATCTTTCTAGTCTAAAAACGCAGGGTATTCCTTGTGATTTGTATGCCGCCCTATTACGGCGGCGCCGGTTAGTGGCTCTGGGGTAATTCTCTAGGGGCCGCCATTGGCGGAAACTTGCAGCGTCCTAGTCTGTCCTAGTCTGTCCAAGCCTCGACGCAAATCATTAGCTGTTTGGGGCATCATTAATCTCGGGGCAGGTCACTTTAATGGGCGCCAACGGTTGGATGTAGTATTGCCGGTATTATTGACCAGTACAGGTATAATGGATATGATGTGAGTGCCAAATATTCCGTCATCCTTGCGAGATCCAAGACGGGAGATGGAACAAGGTGCTGTTACAGCCGGTACTGTGTACATGGATCCCAACGCCCAACATGCTGCAACCAGTACCTTGATTTACTGGTAGCCACCTTTACTGGAGGCTTGCCACTGTGGTGGGTGTTGGATCAAACGCAGAATAGCCCAACGTCGTGCTAGCCTTGCAGCATCTGCCATCTTGCTCTCCCAAGTCTGCCTACAAGTCTCACTTGTGCCCCTCCCGATAAAGACCCAATGCCTCCAGGTTTCCAGAGAGGGCCTGCCCAGCTGCTCTGCGCCCGTCAGCCACAGTTGTACATGACGCCACGCCACCAATATGCTCGCCCACCCCTCGTAGTCTCATGGACCCTGGGACTACTGTCTGCCCATGTCTGTCAGATCCAGCTCGCTACGTCGCTCACGAGTCACGCAAACGTTGCTCCCGCTGCCTCGTATCCAAGGGTCTCTTTCAAGACAAGGCTAGGCTAGCTAGTAACTAGGCGATTGCCCACCAAAAGCAAGGGAAAGCAGTCTGCTTGCCTACATCTGCCTAGTGCAGTATAGCTCCCGCCCAGTGACACACAACCAGCGTGGTGGAGGACGGGACCTGGAATCAATACTAGGTGGACAGATAATATGTGGATGCCGGCTAACATGGAGTATTATTAGTTTTAACTTATTAGTTGTCTCCTCCGCCTGATGACCCCAACGTCAGCTACTGGACCCGTGTGTTACCCCAGATGCACCAGTACTAGCACTCTGTAGTAACTCTTTCAACTAGTCCAGAGGCCGCCTCTCATTTAAATACAACTACACCACCCGTTTGCTTATATACATTGACCGGTAAAGGATGCTCTGAACCATACACGTCCTTTTTGCCGTCTTTTCTCGAACCCCGCCGTCCGTCGTATGCGTCTTTGCTCTCCGCCCAAGACAACCGTGAGCGCACCACGTGCCTCAACATGGCTGCAGCCCAAGCCAGACCCAGCAGCCTGGAGGACGGATTGCCAACAGCCTTGACATCATCACCCAGCAATGAAGCTGCCGCTCCACGGTCTGCCTTTACCTCACTCGATCCTACGATCCAGCTGCGCCTGGACATCAATGCCCTCTACATTGTCCTGACCACGGCCACTGTCCAAAGCGCCAGCAACAACATCTGGCAGTGGGCTCTGTATCTGCACATCAGCGACAACCATGGCTGGCTCTTTTACATTGCCCCCCATGGCCTGGCCGCCGCTGCGTGGACATACCACACCTACGAGTCGACCGACATGATGTATTCGCAGGCCGCCATGGCCGTCGTCAAGATTGCCGACATGGCACCCGACCTGCACGACGCCTTGCGGGAGCGCATTGGCACGGGGAGCCAGCCGGCCGTGAAGCTGCAGGACTCGGACTACTTTGGTCGGCTGAGCTGCCAGGCCTGGCTGCTGCAGGTGCTCTACGAGCTGGACAATGAGGGCTACATTAGCGTGTCGCCGGGCTACTCGATAAAGGATCTCGAGCAGGAGGCATTGGCGCTTGCCTCGAATAACAAATACCTGGTCAAGGAGAAGAAGATAAAGCTACGGGATCTGCGCCGGGAAATCGACAGTGCGTTTTGCGTTTTTTGACCTTGAGCTCCCCAACGGCGCATTTTTTTAATTCTGTGAAGCTATTCACACAGATGCGCATCACCCAGGAGTTCATGCAAATTATCACCACTGTTTGCTTTTGGCAGAATGGTGTTTTGTTATTTAAAAAAAAAAGTGGTGGCATGGATGGCGTTTACTAGGTGCTTCAGTTGTGGCGCAATTTTGTGCGTTGGCGTACCCCAAAAATTGGGATGATGGATACACTTGAGCGAGGACCAAATCTTGGGGAAATTTGATTTTACTTTTTTAAACATCAGGCGGGGAAAAATACATTCCACTTTACTCATATTCCACTTTACTCTGTACTTTCTTTTTTTATCCATAATTCAGCTTCATCTGCTGTCCCTCGTGCTGAGCCTCACTGAGCCACCTTTCCATCACGTGTGACGTCAAGACTCATCTGAGACTCGTCTTCAGCTAGCCTTTTCGAACCAATTTCAAGGGCACGAACGGGTCTGGAGATGTGAAAGTATCCCTTCAACATGTACAATGGGCTTGCTGGCAAACAGAGCCGAAAAGTTGATTGCCAGATCCAAATTGTCGCCCGTCGAAAAAAAGACTCTCATACAGACATTTCTCGTCTATTCCTACGACGCTGAGAATGCGGCCAGCGAGATTCTGCGTCGCGCGAACAAATGTGGCGACGGTGACGGCGACGAGGACGACGAGGATGACGAGGACATGCCGCTGGAAGAAGCCCTGCGCGGGCTGAAGCACGATTGGTACAGGGTGCTGGAACTCTGTACGTTGGACAAGACTACCACCACCTCCACCAGAAACTGATAAAAGCCTTGCTGCAGTGTCGGAACCAGTGGCTGTGGATAACCATGTTCACCACGCCCTCCAGCTGCGCGACAATGGCCGATGCTGCTTGACGGGTGGCGACACTGATGATGACAGTGATGGCCTGATGTCAAAGGCACCTCAACCATTCCACCTCATCTCCCCGGCTTTGTTGAGGTTGTGGGCGGCCCCGGACGACAATGCGCCCATCATTGCTTGTTTCGAGGCCTTTCTTATGCCGCATCATGCGCGGCAGTTGCGACGGCTTCTCTCTGACCCCGCGGCTGAAATGCAGCTGCGCAATGCCATGCTCCTTGGCCCGGGGGTTGGACAGGCACTCTGCGCCAGAGACGTTTGGCTTGTTCCGGTTCCTGCAGAGGGCGCGGAAATCCCTGCAAAGGATGCAGTAGCAGAGCAAAAGGTATTTTTTTCATTTATTATTCCTTGTTTAACTATGGTATTTATTATTTGGCATTGTTTCTGTTTCGTGTACTGACATGCCACTTGCGCAGTACAACGTCTTTGGATTTCATTCAGAGGAATCCTTGCTTGATCAAGATGAAACCCAGCACCATTGTTTCTTTGAATGCACCCTGCGCACCGAGGATCCCGATCGACTTCCACTCCCGAGTCCTTTTCTTCTGGATTTGCACAGCCGCCTTGCGCGAGCAACCACCCCGAATGATGCAGAGAGAGAGGTTGCCAAGCCATGGCCACCACCTGAATCACACTGTACGTCTAACCCCTGCTGAATGAATTTTTCCTCGCAACTTTGTTGACAATAAACCCCAACAAAGTATACTGGAGTCGGAAATGGCAGGTGCTCTTTCGCCTCATCTGGCACATGGTCCCCGCCACTCTCCGGCGCTGGGTCTATAGGCAGCTCATCTGCCGGGGACAGCAGAGCACCATCTCCGAGATTGTGTATAGTCTCCCCTTTGGTCTCTATGCCAAGTTTTGTGGCGATGCGCGCGGCGAGCCGGCGGCGTTGAAGCTACTGGAGCGGTATGCGCCCTCGGTCCCGTCGCCGCTTTTTGTCGATTTGCTGCCCCTCGTCGCCGATGGGAAGCCGTGGCTCATCATGACGGGCTTGCCTGGTCGGCGTCTGGATGAAGTGATAAACAGGATGACGTACCCGGAACGCCACCAGCTGGCCGAAGACCTCGCCACTGCGCTGGAAGAGTATCGAGATATCCCGAATCTGTCGCCGTTTACAATTGCGAGTGCGTCCGGCGGGCGCATACAAGATCCTCGCGTGTCGTCGTCGTCTAATGGCTGCGGGCCGTATACGACTGAAACCGAATTCAACAGGCAAATCACGCGTGGATGTACAACAGACCTGTTAAAAGTCTTTCCGGATGCGCATGCGCGCGAGCATGGAATCGTGTTTACGCATGCCGATCTTCATCCCTCGAATATTCTCGTCGACGCGGGGAGGCTCTCGGGCATCGTGGACTGGCAGTTTGCGGGCTTTTATCCGGCGTACTGGGAGTATACCAAGGCGATGCGCTCCGTGCGACACGAAGAGTATTATCAGGCTGTGTTTCGGCGCGCGTTTGGAACGGGCTTTGAGAGGGAGCTTGCCGTGGAAGGGTTCTTGGCCGAGTATTTTCCGATTTGGGGGCCTGCAACACTGGCGGATGAATGACCATTGCGCTTTTGCATCACGAATGGGTAAATAGATTGACTCTGGATTTGAGCTTTAACCCTGAAATGGCTTCCACCACCCTTTCACCACAACATAATCGCACGGAGTAGTTTAAGCTATGCAGGGCCTTGTTTCCAGCCCCTGAATATTTTATGATGGCTGGGCAACTCATAGGAACGCCTACATCTCACGGCGCCTTCGTAGCATCACCTAATTGGATAATGATATGCAGAGATGCCTAAATGTTTGACTCAATTCAGCCACATCGGGCTCCTAGCTGCGGGGTAGTACTCTCGTTTAACACCTGCGAAAGAAACGTCCAAGTCCACGCATGCCGTGTTACTTGAGATTGTCGACCCTAAATTTCATCATTCTGGTTGAATACATATTCTGGCTTCGCTACTTTCAATGCCTGATGCTAGCATTTATCATGTCGGCTGGATTTGCGCAATCACGCCAGCGTACATTGCCGCAAGAGCGTTCCTAGATGAGCTACACGCCGGACCAGACCATATCAGTGGAGGCGATACCAATAATTACACCCTTGGTAGAATGGGGAAGCATAATGTCGTTATTGGTACTCTACCCGGCGGCGAATATGGCACTGCTACAGCAATAGGCATAGTAAAGGGCATGTCACGCAGCTTTCCGCATGTGAGAATCTGCTTGATGGTCGGCATCGCAGGCGGGGCCCCCAGCTTGAAGAACGACATCCGCTTAGGCGATGTTGTTGTAAGCGAACCTCGATATGGCGGCGTGGTTCAATACGATTTTGGAAAACCATTTAAAGGCAACATGCTCCAAACCATTGGCTGTCTAGGCCAGCCGCCAGAGCCCCTCCAGGTAGCCTTGACCGATATCCAGGCCGATTACACACTAAACGACCATCAACTTAACGAAACAATTAACGCAACTCTTAATAAGAGCCCACAACTCCGGCAGAGCTATCAACGACCAAATCTTGCCAGCGATAGGCTCTTTCGGAGTAAAGTGGTCCACCCAGAAACCAACAGCGCCAGCTGCGCATTGGACTGTTATAAGGGCCTTTCTAGCCTGGTGGACCGCCGGGAAAGAACAAGCGAAGAAGACAACCCAGCTATACATTATGGCAAAATTGCCTCTACCACCAAGTTGATGAAGAATGCCTATATCCGTGATAGACTGGCCGCGAAAAATGTGCTATGCCTGGAGATGGAGGCAGCAGGGTTAATGGATATCTTCCCCTGTCTTGTGATTCGAGGAATCTGCGACTATGCCGATTCACATAAATACAAGGAGTGGCAGGGATACGCGGCAATGACAGCCGCCGCGTATACCAAAGACCTTCTTCAATGGATCTCGCCAAAGAGGGTAGAAGCAGAAAGGAAGATCGGTGGACTAGCCGAGAATGGTAAGCCAAATAACGGGACCCATGAAGTGGACAGCCAAGATTAATGGAGAGCTAATGAGAGACTGAGAATAGTCTTGCAACTGAGAACAGCTGTGCAAGTTATGCAGACATCGAGTCACTTTGACAAGGTTACCAAATGGCTTTCCGCACCGGACTCGTCAACGAGTTTGAACAACGCGCGAGAGCTACAACTACCAGGAACTGGTCAGTGGCTGCTAGGCAGTGAGAAATATCAATCATGGAAGACGGAACAGGGGACTTTCTTGTGGCTCTATGGTATGCCGGGCTGCGGCAAGACTATTCTCAGTTCCACTGTTGTTGCAGACTTGGACCAAGATACGGCAGCCAGCCACGCGCTCCTCTACTTCTATTTCAACTTTGGCGACATGAGAAAACGATCGACTGAGAGTGCTGTTCGCTCTCTCATTGAACAGATATATCGCAATTATGCGCCTGCCCGAGGACCTCTAGAGTCGCTCTACGATTCACATACTACATCCAGTGGACGACAAACGCATGAAGCGTTGCAAACAACCCTGAAAGCCATGATCCGTAAACTAAACTCAGTGTACATTATTCTCGATGGACTCGATGAATGCGAAACACGGAGCCAACACACTACTGACGGAATCGTTCCGTGGCTTAAAAGCCTTAGAAGTTCGCTAACTAATATACATCTGCTTGTCACTAGCCGAGCGGAGCCAGATTTAAAATCTGGTATCGAGATATTGGCGAGTAGAGATGAAATGATTCATCTCCAGTCTGACCTAGTGGCAAATGATATAAGAGCATATATCCACGCAAGGGTACAGCAAATAAGTAGATGGAAGGCTTCGCCACGCATTCAGGAATTAATGACGACCAAACTGAATGATCAAGCTAATGGAACGTCAGTACTACCAAATTTTGTTTCTTTTTCTAACGTTTCTCAAATGGCTTACCCTTTCTCCCATGTCTAGGTTTGTATGGGTTGTTTCTCAACTCGACGCTCTGGAACGGTGTCTGACCCCTGAGGATGTGGTTGACGCGCTAGATACACTCCCTCGAACATTAGACGAGACATATGCGCGGATTCTACGAAAAATAGAGCCTGAATATATGCCTGGTACAATACGGCTTTTGCAGCTCTTGGCATACTCTGAGCGGCCACTTTCAATCGACGAGGCGGTTGACGCACTCGCCATCGAGTTAGCTCCTAGTCCACACCTCATAAACCGTATGCCTTTTCCACTAGAGATAGCAGAGCATTCTTCAGGTCTAATTTCCACTGCTCAAAGAGAGGACTCGGATGAAGATGGTAAGACCAAAATTTGGCTAGTCCATACTTCGTTGCGTGAGTACCTTCGATCAGATCGATTAGAACCAACCATAGCGAAGTACTTTGCTATAGACAATCCTGATCGACTGGCACTAGAGCATGCAATGGCTATGCTAGTAACTGATCAACTTCCTGGACCATCAGTTGTCGACCATGACAAATATTCTGATGTATCTGACTTCAGTTACGTTAGCAGCATCTTCACGGAAGCCACCGATTCGACAGGGCTTAGCCTGGCTTCAATTAATAATAACGATCCTCTTCAAATGGCGTCCCAGACTCTCGCGTTTCACCTATTACGCGATCCTGTTGTTCATGATCTGTACTCTTCTGCCAAGCAAGAATTTGCGTCACTCCAATTTTTGTCAAATCATGATCAATTGCTCAAAATTCTGTTGAAAGACATTCTGAAGATCACCACCGAGCCAATGATGCAGCGGGTGGTCAGACAATTGGCGAGGCAACAGTCACGAAGATTAGTGACGGGGTATATTCTTCGGAGGTTCGAGTATACAGCAAACGATTCGCAACAAGACCGCGAATCTATGCAGAAACTTCTGAATCAGCAAGAGGATCGCAGTTACAGTCTTAACCGCTTTCTTCAAGCTCACCAACAATTGAACATGGTCACAAATACGGATGAAGTAGACGATAGTGATAGTGAGGACGAAACAGAAGACGAAGGCGACCTTCAAGGCCCCGAAACTGGGAGTTTTATCGAAGTCGGCCAGATCCTCAATTACATAACCGCCGGTACGCCTTATGAGACCTTCAAATCGAATTTGACCTGTCTTACACGTCCACCCACTACCTTGAGTGAGGCTTTGAGCCTCAGAAATCTTCGAGCCTTAAGGCGACTCCTGCGGAAGCAGTTTGGTACAGTTGCTCAAGATGAATACGCCTGGCTACATGATCTAGAGGATCTCGGCTATACACGAGACGAGATGGCAGAAATCTTGCTTGAAGAGGCGAGTGATTCACCGTGGATCTATTTCACGCCTCCTCCAGAAGCAGACCCAATAATTGCTACTCAAGCAAACTTTCATATCGGTGGATGTGTTCATCAGCTGGCTTGGGGCTCCATTAGCTCAAACCAAGTCGTCTCTCAGCCAACATCCGCTCCTGAATGCAGCGAGTCTACGTCCTTACTGAGGGTCCAACGCCTCTGCGGCTTGGCGGGTATCACCCCTTCTAGTCGTAATCACGAAGAATGGAACGGATCTGTCACCTTTGAAGAGAATAACACTGCTGCCTTGATTACTTATGGGCACTCTGATATTTGGAAGGTTGTTAGTCGGCTCAAGGTTACACTGGAGTTGTTTTGCACTGCAATAAAACACTCCCAGGGCCAAAAGCTCTGCTGTGACTCATTCACCATTATAAAAATTCCTTTAGCGCCCTTGAACGGAGAGAATTCCGAGAAAACAGCTGTAGAATTATCTCGAATTCACTTTTGTCTCGCTTTTCAGTTGTTAAGCGAGGTAAGAGAGCTTTTTGCAAATCAAGATCTGGCGATTCACAAGCTACCAACGGCAACGAGATTACTGGACGACATTTTCCATAGGAGACAACTCACAGGGCTATCGGTGGAAGAAGATTTACCAAATGCTGTCCATGAGTGTTCTCTGTCAATTCAGGTGATGTCCGTAGGATTTCTGTCCTACTTGCAAGCTCACGTCGGTCCACTTCACCCAGTATTCCTCGACACGCCGATTCGAAAAGCGAGGCTCTTTGGCTCTGGCATGATTCAAAAAGAGCACCCTTGTAATGGAATCGAAGTCGATTTGGTTGATTTGACATGTGTTGGAGTAATGCTTCAAGGCCCCGTCTTGGCTTTCAGGCTCGCAGAAGCATCGCTTCCAGCTCGGCCCGTGGACCACCCCTCGCCTTTGAAGTTTGACTTGATCACCAACACGGAGGACTTAGTCGACAGGTGGGGGCCGGCACAGTTTATTGTTCAAGATGTAAAAGGCTCCCTTCCTTCTGCGATCAAAATTGGAGGCGGAGTCATCTCTGCTTCCGATACCTCTAGCACTCAGTTTCACTGGCAAGAAGGTTTCTCCTTTACGTCTCCATGTGAAGGGATAGATCCAACGAGAAAAATTCGGATTGGGTCGCCAATATCAGTAAATAAGGCTTATACATTGAAGGAGGACCAATGCCGCTTGTACTCCGAGGCCTATGGGCAGCTGCGGAAGCTGGGCACATATCCACCAGGCTGGGAGCGTACTGAAACTCAGGCAGGATTCCAAGTCGGCCAGTATTTTACAGTGCAGGCGAACGCGGCATACCATAAATACCCTGGTCGCACCTTGAAGCAATATCGTCTACAGCAAGGAGACCAGGACCTGGTTTCGTTTTTAGACGACTGCTGGGCGGTGCAAGTTAGCTTGTGCACCCACATAGCTCGACGGGTTCCGTTGCGACAAATGGTGGCAGAGCTTCTCCCTGTATTTGCCAGAAGTACCTTGAACTGCAGTAACGAGTGTTCAATCTGGGAGAGCCTGAAGGCTGATGGTGGAATTTTCGTGGCTTTTCATGGAACTAGGCTTCAACGGTGGCTCCGAGACCAACCGTCGTCGCATCACAATCTTATTTTGCGTGTAGTCCGCTCTATTCTTACAGTGCTGAGCGAAAGTGGGCTCGACCGCAAGGGCAAGTCTTTGCTTGTATCATGGCCCTATGACAATGATGTGTATCAGTGCCTGGAGATTAGTCTCAGCCAACAAGAATCATCTTGGGCGCAAATTATCGCCGACTCGGAGGATTCCGCCACTTTTGCCTATGCATCCCCCTGCTGCCTCGAGACGGAGGAATATCGGTGCCGCAGAGACGATTCCTGTTTCTGGCGCAATACCGTTCCATTGCTTGAGACTGCCGTCACAGTTTGCGTGGGTCATGAGCCTTTGGTTTCGCCCCCGACAATGAGCAAGCTAGTGCACAGGGGTACGTATTACTTCAAGACATTCGGCTCAGTGCATGTAGTCAAAGTCGAACAGCCAGATCCTGCGGTTGTTGCGAAGCTTGTGCGCAAGGAGAACAAACTCACCAGCAAGATGAAACACAGACTGTATGCTAGGACACAGCTACGTGAGCGCAGCAGAATGCAAGTAGCAGGTGGAAATGTAGCATGGCTAACTTCTAGTATATGACGCTTTGTTTGACACAAAGCAGCAGGAATAGAGAGAATTCCATTTGGAAAGGTTGCTACACGTGTTTTATCGGGATACGTTCTCTGAGTATTACCAATGCACTGTCGAGACAAGATTCCGAGGATCAATTTCACGCCCAAGTTGTAGAAGGACTTGGACGTTTTCCAGCAAAGGCTCCAATTAAACGCCATGCATCTCGCAAGCGGCGCCGCCTAGTTGGAATTAACTGAATGAGCACCGTCATGGGCTTGACCAGAATCTCTACATCACCACCCAGTAGCGCCTGCCTTGACACCCAAAATTGGCGGAACGTGTTGCGTCGTCGCGCCGACTAGATGACTCCCTAACGAACTCCCTAACGAACCATTTCGCCAGTGTTAGTCTGCATTTATTCAGCTTCAAATTTGGATCTCGGGTTTGCACCAGCGTTCGTCTTACCTGGAACCTTCTAACTGCAAGCCCACTAGCCACATGCACCACAGCAAACTCACATACTGTTTAATAATTCAAGTACAGGTAATGCATGGTTTGCAAGTATTCATCGATAGCTCTATAGAATCCTGCAATTTGCTGCTCCGTTGTTTGCACATTTTTACTAGTTACATATCATTTGCATTGTTACTGTCGTGACCACTGGCTTCCAGGCCAGCACATATCAGGCTGCACTGGGAGAGCCTACCTTTGTCGGGGTGCTTACCAGTTTGCCAGTCCAGGGCATAAATGTTTATCAGTGATCTTCACAGCCTCAGCCTCAGCCTCGTTGTCCTCATCAACGTCATGCTGATCGCTGCCAAGATGTGGAAGCGGTGCAATACGCCATTTCTGGTTTAGTTTGCTTTCGCCTATTATGGGGAGCTGCACAGGAACCACAATCTTTTTGCCCAGTTTGGATTGGGCAATGACACAGCCACTTGGCCAACTTTATCTGACGAGGCATACAACGGCCAGACAGATGTGCTGGGGACGAGGAATTTAGTGCATCTTTTGGTCAAGTGGGATGAGTATATATAGCAGTGGACATCCATCGCTCTTATTTTATCATCAAGTATTCATTCAAAGTAGATTGGGCGTTGTAGAGTTTTATCGCAGTGCTTGCCATACCACGTAACATATACAAAACCTACACTAGCTTTCACGACCAACTAGTGCCAACAGTGAGTACTGCTGTCCAAGGAAATGATTGATCACTTGGTATTTTTCAACTAACCAGATTAAAAAGATTAAAAAGATTAAAAAAATAAATCACAATGGAATCGCAAGAACTCGTCCAACCGACGCCTGTGCCGCTCGACAAACTACGGGCACTCCCCCAGACCGTCGAGTGCCCCCACTGCCACAAGATTGTCAAGACGTCGGTTCAAGGCCGCAGCAAGGGCATGCAGCGCTTCATGGATGTCATGTTTTGGCCGCTGCCGGACAGGCGGTACTGGTGGGAGACGATGACGTGGCGGTGTGGTGAGTGCGAGGCGGCGCTGGCGACGCAGAAGAATGGAAAGGATTTGAAGGTGTTGAAGTAGACTTGTTGTAATGAAATTTCAACGGGCTATTTTTTTTTTTTAAAAAAAAAAAGAAATTGGAGTAAAGCGAGAGACTGAGTTTGAATTGTATTATGGTTGAAGAGGAAGTGTGAGATTCAGCAGAATTAGTAATTGACCTGAAATGGAAGATTCAACGACTGGTAGCTGAATGGGCCATCAAGGCTTGACTATTGAATGCGAATATGGACTCTCAGCGGAGTAGCAATTAGAAAGGTGTGAAATTGAGAATGATGAGTGGCAGAGCCTGATTGGCTTGAAGGTATGCATTTCACTTGCGACCCTTCTCGTACCCTGGCAGGTATGTCAAAGGCGGAAATTTAATGTGTTTGAGCTGTTCAACTGACCCTGGCGTGTTTATTAATGTGTCTGGCCATTCTGACATGGCAAGACAAAAGTTGAGCGTTCACGGCCCGTGGCAACTGAAACTGGCCGTCTCAGATCGGCTGTGATGCGATTATGGCATTTCTACTATTCCAGGTTCTGGTAATTCTAGAATACGCCGTATTTCTTACTGGCGCCTAGTGCCTGTTGACCGTGAAATAGAATACCCAGCAGGAGTCCCCCAATAATTTATTGCAGGTGGCTGCTCACCTTTCCGTAGTGTAGCAATTTAGCGTTGTCCATCGTACGATGCGCCGGATCCGTCTGTCCATGGATGTGACACTTGCTAGACAGCGCGAGATCTGAAGATTCTCAGCGCAATAAACAAAAAGTTGAGAAAATGCAGTGTACAAAACAGAGTCTTGATTAAAAATGAAAATATTGAAAATGGAAATATTGCAATTTCGTTTAATATTCCCGTTACATTGTAGAGTGGCGCAAAGCTGCATAACACCAGGGCTGGATGTGTCGCATGCGGCGACTTACATCAATGGCTTGCTAGCCCCGCGCCATGGTACGATGTTGAAGAATGAGTCCCTCATTTCTACATCCACGAAAATATATAACCAACCGCTATCAAACTCAATTTAAAACCTGGATCATATCAAACCTAGTTCATAGGAACAGCGAATAGTTACCATGAAGCTCGCCGTGTTTAGCACCAAACCGTACGACAAGCAGTACCTCAACGCCGTCCACAGCAAGACGGGCGCGAACATTGACATCATCTACCACGAGGTGCCCCTCAACGAAGAGACCGTCTCACTCACGCAAGATGCCCAAGCCGTCTGTGTCTTCGTCAACGACGCCCTCGGCACCGTCGTCGTAGAGACGCTCGCCCGCCACGGCGTCCAGGCCATCCTACTCCGCTGCGCCGGCTTTAACAACGTCGACCTCGCCGCAGCGCAGAAGCATGGTCTCATGGTCGCCAACGTGCCCTCATACTCGCCCGAGGCTGTTGCTGAGTTCGCCGTCGCCCTGATCCAGACGCTCAACCGCAACACGCACCGCGCCTACAACCGCGTGCGCGAGGGCAACTTTGCCCTCCACGGCCTCATGGGCCGCACCCTCCACGGCAAGACGGTCGGCGTCATTGGCACGGGCAACATTGGCCGTGCGGCCGCCCGCATCATGCGTGGCTTCGGCTGCCGCGTGCTTCTACACGACCTATATCCGTCCGCTGACTTTGCCGCCGAGATTGGCGCCGAGTACGCCGCCGTGGACGAGCTGTTCCGCGATAGCGACATTGTCAGCCTGCACTGTCCGCTGACGGAGCAGACGCGTGGTCTGATTAATGACGGCACCATTGGCAAAATGAAGCAGGGCGTCATGATTGTGAATACGTCGCGCGGGGCCCTCATTGACACCCGCGCGGCCATTCGGGGCCTGAAGAGCAAGCACATTGGCGGGCTGGCGCTGGACGTGTACGAGGGCGAGGGCGACCTGTTTTATGATGACCACTCGGGCGAGATTATCCACGACGATGTCCTCATGCGCCTCATGACGTTCCACAACGTCCTCGTCAGCGGGCACCAGGCCTTCTTCACGCAGGAGGCGCTGGGCGAGATTGCGGAGTCGACGCTGCGCAATCTGACTGACTTTATGGAGGCGGGCACATGCCAGCATTCGCTGACCAAGGAGTCGCCTGTTAAGAAGTCGGTGCTGGCGCCGGTTCGTACGGTGTAGATGGTGCGGCTGGTGTTGAAAGCTTGCTGCTCCGAGACTGTCGCATTAATAAATTGTTTCTTTCATCTCATCTCGAGGGATCCTTGCCGTGAAATTTTCTCATTCCGCCAGAGTCGCTTCCTGCCAGCTTGGCGTGGCCATTTTCTGCACATGTTCAATCCGATTGGGTGAATTAGTGCACCGTATCGTGGAGCCATCATTCCGTAGGTGCAGCAATATTGCGCTCTGTAATTCTTTTCCTGTCATCTTCCCCCTGTTCATTAAACTTGTGCACTGATGACGCTAACATTGGAGCTATCAGAAGCCTTCAAACTAGTTTGTGGGTTTCACGCTGGAGCTCCATATACATCCGACTGTAATTGCCGGCCGTTATCCGGTCTGAAACCCACAAAGGATTGCCAATATTCCCATTCACACGCACGTGCCAGATCGGTGATTACCTGTGGGTGACGATATCGTTCTGAGCCCGAAGCGCCCACCTGGAGAACTTACGAGGCTAGGCGAAAAAAGGCCGCCATTTAGCGCCTAATATTGACAAGGGCTGTGTAAGATGGCATGTAATGCAAAACAAAACAATTGTACGAGGGACTTTTGGCGAGAACTGCGCATGAGTCAATTAAACTATAGGCCAGCCATCTTAAAAATCCGAATAGGCTTCTGACTAGCTACAAATCTGGCCAACAAATCCTCCAGACAGCTTTCCCGTTCCCACCATAAGCGGCCTTTAAAAAAGACCTTTGTAAGTTCGATTAGAAAGTGCACTTGATGCTCTTCGTATCCTGGTTGAAAGCGGTGCAACCAAACTTCTCTCCAGTGAAAACACCGACAGTCTGAGCCTGATTCTGGCAGTTTGCATCAGTGAAGAGCCTGCAGGAAGTGGATCTCGACCCAAGGACATGTTTCTTTCCGTTACCAGTCAAACCAAGAGCACGGTTGCTGGAATCAAGTGTCTGACATCCAGTAGTGCCAGTGAAGCTTGTGAGTGAGCTCTGAGCATTGCACTTGCAGTTTCTTTGCAAATCGTTAGCATAGTTACGGCAAGATATCCAATCTTCACTTACCCGCAGGGATACCAGTAAACGTTTCCTTTAGTGAAATCGGTGGCAACAGCGCTGCCAGCGACAGCCACGAGACCGAGAATGATGTTTGCGCTGACCATTTTGCTTGATGGTTGAATAAGTAAGAGACTGAGTCTGAATGGTATGAAACTTGAAGGAGTTGATTGAGTGATGATGTAGTAGAAAAGGAGAACTTGAACGGTGGAATTCGGTGACCTTTTTGTATCCGTTGCTTCACCCCATGCGAGACCTGAGGAGAGGTGCCTTGACACACCAAGGCTCCGTCTCAGCACGTCAAATAATGCGCATTTCTCAGACAGGATGTACTTTGGATTATTTTTGTTACATGTGGCGCCGCCATCTCTGACACACTACTTGTTCAAAGCATCGAGTATAAATAGACACTTACTGTAGTGTTCCTCTGCGGCTGTTAGTCAGGGATAACCGATGCCGAGCCGGATACCCATAGCAGCCACTCCTTTGTACTGGTACTCCGTGGCCCACAGATCAATAGCTGTTGCTAAACTTAAACATGGCATGCAATATTATCCAAATTAGAGCAACGCAACCCACTTATTCTCCATTGTCAGTTGCAAGCAGGCTAAGGTGCCCACTCTCATGAGCGTAGGAGAACTATTAAGGGAGTCGTGAATGAAGGGCTATCTCAGTAAGGAATAGCACGATAATGTCCCCTCTCAGTACTCCTGAAAGATTTCTCGTAACTTCTGGCTATTCAGATACTGGAATAAATTCAATCTCTTGTTTATTACGACCCTGCCAATTATCAATATACGCATTCTTAACAAACAAATTATGCCAGTAGATCTTTCTGTCGCTTAATTTTAAAACCTGGTGACGATGGATTAAGTCAAGTAATTTCTGATTCGAGGTGCGGTTTGTGGCTGGATGGGTCATCTCCGATCTGATCAAGTCTTATGTGAGATTGAGCAATCTGGCAGCGAAACGAGTCCTTAGGACAACCACCGAATGTATCATATCACAAAGTTTCCTACGGAGCCCTATGATCCAGATTTTTGAGACGTTACCGAACATAGCTTCGCTAGGTCTTGGAACCCGCGCTTGTACGGCTTGCAGACTATACCTTTTGGTCTCTTATTATTCCTCAACAGCTCAACGGGGCTCCTAGTCAGCAGCTGCACGAGCCAATGGTTCAGAAACTGCCCTCCGCGCTTTTTGTGGGTATTTTGCCGAATAAGCGGCTCATTGACGCTGGAAAGTTAGGCCGTTCTTCCTACCCTTTGCATGCCGTTCTGCCCGTAAAAGTGATATTATCATCTGGGGCCTGTGCTTCAAGGCCTATTCTCTCGTGATGAACAAATGGCCCCTAGAGGATGGCAGAGCTTACCGTGTCTGGTTCTGCTTCTGTTGGGACTGTTACTTGACCGATCAAGCAACCTATCCGAGGAAGCCTGAACAGTGATACGCAATAAATTTACATGAACTACTTGTAATCATTCACAGCTGAGTATCACCGTCACCATGTACTCAGTATCAATGGAGAGAAGTACGTTTGTGAAGATCGCTTGGGTTGGGCAACCTCATTATTGGACAACCTCTCACCTCAAGTTTCAACAAGATAAAAAAGTTTTCAGTGTAATTTTTATTCTTATTTTAGTCGATATTTGACGTTTTAAGCACAAAATATAACAATGAACCTAGAATGGGCGATGACAATGAAAAAGTCCTCGACAGCTAAAGTTATATACAATTGCCTGGATTGCCGTCTGGCAGGGGAACTTGCAGCAGCCGAGGCCATGTTAGATGAACAGCATGAGAAGCTTCTAGACTTCGACTATAATCCGTCAGACGTCAATGAATACACCTTGGTCCGAATGTGTGCATAATATTGTTATCGCCGCCCTGCCTGCCAGCATTACAACTACAGCAGTGACAGCTTCACATCCTGCCCTCTCACTGCCACATATTGAAATTGGTGCATCGGTTGGTATTTCTGGTGCCATTCCACGCTTCATTGCCATTATCTACGGCGCTTCCATTTTAGTTGTCAAAAAAAAAACAAAGGTCTGCATGTCTGAGCCGACTACACAGCCACAAGTCGCATGTTAAGTCGAAAGTACCAGATTGACTTTTTCAGCCAGGTCATCTAATCACGCAACAGACCGCCACGACAAATTTTATATGACAAATTGGCATTTAAAGGGTGCCGCTCCCCTCACTGGCATGGCCCAACTGCCACGAGAAGTTGACAACTCTTTGACAGACACTCTCGCGCCCATTTCGAGCCATCCCACGCCTGTTCAACCGTCTCTGGATAAACTTTTAGTTGTTTCCTATTACCTCATCCATTTATATTTCCAGAGCGTTGTCGACCTGCCACGCACCTCTTCGTTACCAATAGCTAAGCCAGCACGCTGCCGATTTCCCCTTGAGCTGCGCCTAACTCACGTCTTCCGTTGGGCGCACTCCTTACATAAATATTAGAGGCCCTCCCACCTAGCCGAGTTATCAATACCGAAGCAATGTCCGCGGCGTCTGTCGACTACGAGGAAGTAGCCCGTCGCTACGGTATCTCCATCGAAATGTTCCCTCTACATAGGTCACAGCGTCTGAATGCCCTACGCTGGGCACAGGAGCAATCGCATCGGGACAAAACCCATCACTATTCCGCGCGAAAGACTTGGATGGCATGCCCGTACCACGTGCCCTATGATCCTAACAGCGTCTCGGGTCTTCGAATAGAAGATGCCGACGAATTCTGCAATCGCACTGCGCCGATATTTGTGCTTTGTGCTAATTCATATCCCGAGAGTGGCCCGCTCCGTGCTATCCCAGGTTTCCATCTTCGCCCCGACTTTGATATACTAGACAACTCTTACCAGGAATCGTCCGCGTTCCTGAACCATTTACACTATTACATCTATAATCGCTGGTTCCTTCCGCATAAAAGCGAAATCGATTGCGGGCAATTTCTAACCAAAGTCCATCTACCACGTCCACGGTCGCTTCCATCCGATCCATGCTGACAGTCCATGGTGGACTTGGTGCGCAGTATGAGCACCAACTTGATTGCTCGAATTAAAGATACGAAATCTAAAGAAATTGGGTTTGACCAAGAAGACGCCGGTCAAGTTTTTTTCCATCCCCAGCCACTTTTTGAGGCTATTGCCATCTCCATTAGAGCGCCCAACTTTGACTGTCGCGCGCCAAAAGTTGCTCATCTCCCTGTCCTCATAGTTTGCACTGGAATCGAAACGCATTTGAGCGCGCCAATCATGTTGGAAAAAATCCCCGCCGACGTAATAATCAATGAATGTGCTGATGAGAGTGGTGTCCTTATTGCTGTCGAGACTCGGCTGGAGGTTGCGATTACGTATTTGATGGAGCTTGAGCAGCGCGAGGCCGCGGCCTGTCCACCTCTGCCGAATCTCCAGGTTGTCATGCAAAACATGACGAGCTACAGGGCGGTTAACGGAGTTGCTTGGGCGGCTTCAGATCTCGGCTGGGATGTTGCTGCCATGGGTCCTCTGAATGGCCCTTCATCTAGTTGGAGTGACCCGGACATGGACATAATCTGGCTTGAGAAAAGGCAGAAACTTGATAAACTCTACCTCAGAGAGGCTGATAATGCATGTAGGCTAGCCAAGTCTGAGTTTGAGAGAAAGAAGGCAGAGTTGCTCGAAGCCAGTGTCCGGGATGAGAGTATGGCTGGCGACGCAGGACGTGAGTAGTTTGTGGGAGAGATGGCTACACGTGTCGAGTCTCCTTGCGCTTTTTTGATACCAGTATAAAAAGGAGAAAGAATGAATGTAATAAACAACAGATGGTCTTTAAGTTGAGCACGCGGTCTATATTCTTTCTGTTGTGACTGTTGTTGCTGTT